>PVIJ01000960.1:0-232861 GCA_004024925.1 Scalopus aquaticus | reverse complement strand
CTTATGGTCCTGTTATAAGTGAAACCATTCGATATTTTTCTCTTTCTTTCTGGCTTATTTCACTGAGTATGATCCCCTCTAGTTCCATCCATGTCGCTGCAAATTGCATGTGTTTATCTACTTTGAATGCTGAATAGTATTCCATTGTGTATATGTACCACATCTTCTTGATCCAATCATCTATTTTTGGACATCTGGGTTGCTTCCATACCCTTGCTAAACAATGCACTTTTAGATGAATGTTTAAAACACTTCTATACATTGTGCCCATCAGTGAGTTTCTCCCAAATATAATCTGCCTTCTTTTTCAAAATCCCTGTAGGTTTCCAGTGGCCTCCTGATTTCCAAATCCCTGCTTTCTTTTGTTGAGGGGCAATTTGGTCCATCTGTGAATTTGTCAGTGCTTGTCACCCCTTTTCAGAGTTCTTGGCCCCTTGGCCCTTACCTCTCTGTCTTTGTTGTCTCTTTTCCAATCTGTGTGGGCAGTTTTCCACTGTGTCCTGAGCCCTGAGCTCCTGCTGTCTTCCAGGAGTTGTGTGAGGCCTGGGGGATAGGAAGGAGTACCCTGGAAGGTCTCTGCCCTGCAGACTCTCTAGTCTAGAAAAACAGCACATTCACAAATCACACAAAGTAAAGCATGCCCCATCAAGGTAGATGCAAAATTTGCTGAGTGATTGAATAAATGATTAGATAGAGTATAATTTTTTTTAAAGGACACTAGAAATTGTTTTTCCTTCATGGTTTGCATACTTCATCTTCTTTATCTTTTTTACTTTATACTTCTCCCACAACTTACATTTAAAAAAATAAATTAAGAAAAAAATGCTTTCCTTACATGTTCACACCACCACTCCTTTTTTATGTTGTTGTTTGAAACAGCAACTATATTGTTTCACCTTTGCTCTTTAGGGAACACACTTGGTCTTTGCCCAGGCAGAGGGAAGGTCAAATTAGAGAAGGGACTTTGCTTGCTACAGGCTGAGCAGTGGGGCTCACTTTGCCTCTGGAACTTCCTTCCCTCCCTCTAGGAGTGTGGGGTCATCACTTCCAGGAGTGGACTGAGTGAAACTGCCACCTGGCCCTGTTTTCTTGGAGCAAGGGACTGTGAACCCCTACCTGAAACCTGACAGCAAAGGAAATCTCAACTCTAAATCCTACTCACTGCTCAGACTAAGTTCCTCAAACACGTACTGAGGCCATACTATGCAGGCCCTGGGGAGACATAAAGATAAACAGATGGGGCCCCTGCCCTTGAGAAGCTATCGGGAGTTTCAGGGTGAGGTACACAGCCTCTTACAATTCAAAGCAGAATAAAATTTGCCCCAGCAAAGGAATTAAACCGAGGGCTTGAGGAGAAGCCTCAATGGTATGGGGAGCAAGCAAGGCCTTGGAAGTCATTTTCCTTCTCTCTTAGAAATAAGAGCAGCTTTGTTTGATGGGGGTATTTCAATTTAAACACAAGGACAGTAAGATTTCTGAAGAGCAGACTGAAATGTCAAGAGAGCTCAATTGCAGAGCACCATTCTGCTAAGCACCATGTAGTTTAGGTAAGGCCCCAAGCCTGAGGTAAGGGAGTTTTTCCTCTCATATTTGTCGCAGGCTCAATGGAAACATCCAGGATTGGGAATATCTTAATCCCATATGTCAGGTGTGAGCCGCCCTAGTTTTATGTCAGTGTTCTTAATTTGACTCATTTCTGTTCAAGTTCATTTTATGCAAGTCCTGTTATCTGATACTTAAAGGCTTATTACCCACTGGTCACTCCGGATCTGACCTCAGTTGTTCTGTAGACTCTTGCTCATGTTGAAGTCCAGGTGGCTTCAGGCATCGAGGCTTTTACGATAAAACACAAGCCCCAGTAGACACAGAGCAGATAGGAAGATTTGACAGATGTGTGGGGTTAAGGAGGGGAGCACAAACATGGGGGAGAATGAAGCAGTTGGTTAAATGGGTCAGTGAACAAGGACAACAATAATAGTCACCACGGCTGTTGCTTAGAGCTCACGGGAGCTAGTTTGCCCTATTCCATAATCGTGAGACTAGAAAAGACCGATTCTCTTTCGAATAACACTTTGTGTATAGTCACCTTCATAAGAAAACTAGGTTGTGATTAAATTTATAAACATAAGATTAAATAAGCCTAACACCCTTAATTTGTTTTTTTGTTTGGTTTATATTTATTATTTTGGTTTGATTTGGAGTTTTTAAATTTGCAGGCCTTTATATTTTTAACAAATTCTTTTTGATACTGATTATGTTCACAGCACTCACTGGTTCTTGTATATCATAGTCTTTAACCTTTCAAGTACAGAATCACTGAGACTATATTTTGATCAAACACCACACTTTGAGAAAGGTTCCTATCAGAATGGAAAGAGTATGACTCTGAGTTCCAATAACCCATAGTTCCTTGTCCTCAAAGGACATACAAATGAGTTAGGGAAATAAAATGTAGACACATTTCAGATTAATAACATGCAACAGTGAATGATAAAGAGTTAAATCAGTACTTGAAAGATGAATATAGCTGAACATATTGTAATCCTTTCACAGTATATGCGACTTGAACCATCATGTTATTTGCCTTAAACCTATGCAGTGATGTATGTCAGTTACTCCTTAATATAATTGGGACTGGGGGTGGGGAATAGACAAGATATTATGTGAGGAGAGGAAGAGTATTTCTAAATAGAGTTCTCAGAAGATTTCAGGAAGGAGACTGGATTTTTAGCTAGGCCATTAAAAGAGGGGAGAAGACATTGCATGTGGGGAAAATATTTGAAAAATAGCACAGTAGTCTTGTGCAATGACAGTTAACTCAGAGCAATTTAGGGGAAGGCAAAATTGGAATCCTCCGTTGCTTCTTTGAGGATCCCTCTTGAACCACAGTCTCATTCTTTTTCCTTATAGGGTTGCTTTTTAGAATAGTTCATAGGGATTGCACATATACATATAAAAAGAGATTAATCACAGTTGAAACATATTCACTGAGTTATGTATAATTTCAGCCTGATTTCTTTAAGTGTCTATACTGTTGAAAAACTATATAGATTCCAAATGGCATTTTATTATTAAATTCAGATGCCAGTGCCTTTCATTAGCAATGAATATTTTCCTTTTCAGCATACTTTTGTGCTCTGTATATTTTCCTTTAGAAGTGGCGGGCCTCCAATCATCTCAAGCATCACTGCCAATCATTGAAATAGAGGAAGTAGTCACAAAATTAAATGTGAAAACACTCTATCAACCTTTTGCAATATGGAACCCTTGTTTATTCGTGGAACCCATATTTGCAGCTCAGTCTTTTTATTTTATTTTTTTTTATAATATATATTTTTATTGTTATTTATGTCTTTTACATTTTGCATTCCCCTTGGGTAGCCCACCACCAATTCACCCGTGATCCATCTCCATGGTCCCTTGTGTTCTTTTTATTCGTGGAACCCATATTTGCAGCTCAGTCTTTTTAAATGGATTGCTATTTATGTATTTTTACTAGAGTATTTGATACTTGTTTTTTATAATTCTTTTTTCTCACTCAAGCAATTTTAAATATCAGAATGCAATTTCAGAAAATATATTTAGTAAAATCAGAAGAAAATAAAGGGAACTCTGTCTTTTGCTGATACTCATGATAAATGCAAAATGAGAAAAGTAGAGGTTTGAGAAGTATTGCATCACAAATCCCTACTATGGATTTTTTTAAGTGATAAATTCTGTGTAACTTCAGTTAGGGACTATATCTAAAGTTTAATTTGTGCAGAAAAACATTAGTGGAAATATTTAATTATTTCTATGTGTACTCATAATTTCTTTTTTTTATCACTATCAATTTTTTCTTATATTTACATATGCTCAGGACAATGCTGAATCCTCTAAACTGCATATAATGCTACAATAATGTGTGTGTGTATGTGTGTGTGTTTAAGCAGTATGTTCCTATGACTTTGTATCTGCAATATGATTATATTAAATATTTGGGGTTATTTTAATCATATTAATATTCTTATCTACCGATCAAGTTTGACTATTGTATCACCATTTCCATTCTATTGTACACATACACAAGCAAACACACAGACATTTTAACATGTTGACCAAATTTGAAGTTCCCTTGAACAACTTTCCCGGCTGGTTTCAGATAGGTCACTCATTGAGAAGCTGGCCCACTCTCTCTTCTCTCCTCCTAATGTAATGCCTTCTCTTCAGCCCTGCGAGCCTGCCCACCAGGACACGGTGCTGTACTTCCCAGGTCAGTGCCTGCACTTCGATTTATGCTTCTGTTGTGCAAGTCCCATCACCTAGTATGTAGCCAAGCACCTGCCTACTGCTCTATGAACACTCACCCCCACACCTCAAGGGGCCACCTTTGAGCCCGATCCTATTTCCAAGATGATTTGCTTGTGGATCCCAACATGCAGGCATATGTACATAGGGTCACTTGTACTCTTCCTTGCTAATAAGTGTGTGGCTCTTTTTCTAGTTACTTAAACAGTCAAGCAGATCTGAACTCACATGTTCCAGGCAACACAGGCTAAAAATTCTGGATATTTAATCTCTGGTGCAAGTTTAGTTCAATTGGCAGATCTCCCTCCAGTTAAAAGAAATGTGGGTGAAATATGAATATACTATTGAGTTTTTCATCTACATTAATGATTAGTATTTTTCAGATACTAAGCTTCTGCTTTTTGTATCAAGTTTTTAGAGACACAGTATGGTCACGATTCTAAATTCATTGCGTTGCACAATATATAGTTCCTGAGATAACTATATAATTCTGAATGTTGATACACCCATAAGAGAGTTTGCTTTTCCCTCTCACACATCTGTTTTGCTTTATGCAAGAGAAATTTCTCATGCCAGAATAGCTTTCAGTGGATATAAGCAATCTGCTTTATGTTGAGCCTCTGCAATTCACAGATGCAAATGTTTAAAAAGCAGTGAGGTTAACATGGTTATTTCTTCATCTGAAACATCCCCAGTCACTACTTTTGTCCTTTAAAAAAAAATCTTATTGTGCTATAAATCCCTTGTATGTAATCCTTATAGCATTGCCTCATAATTCTCATATCAGAACTGAATTAACTCTTTAGTGGCCCCACAGGATGAATTTCAGGGCCCAACTAGTTTATAATGCTAGTTTATTTGTGTCCTCTTGACAAAATTTAGGTTCTTAGGGGAGGAATGAGTGAAGTCGCTTCATTCCCCAGAACAGAACCCACTAACCAAAAGAATAGTAACCCCTCCTACATTACAACCCATCAATGTGTGCCCTTACCTTCTTAACCAACAGACATTGCAGATTAGTATAGTCTGCTAGGTAATGTGAGCCAGGCATGTGAGTGCTCACCTCTGAGAGTGTGCAGCTGGTTGGGCAGATGAAAACAAAAGTATCACCAGGAAGCTGTGCTGAGCGTCAAAGACGTGCCGGGTGAGGGGAGGAGCCTTCAGTATATCACACCCACAGCTCCAGACACTTTTTCCAATTTTATAAATTTAATCTAACACTTCAGAACCTGACTGTTCCACAGAAATTACCCAACTTTTCTTGTATTGCTAAGCCGTTACATTGTGGTGTAAAGCTTTCTGTATACCCAGAAGTTTAACTGTGTTAGCTACACTAGGTCAGAGCTTCATAGCCTTGGAGAGCTTGGGAGGCGTCCAGCCACAATCATTTTCTGATACAGCTGAACATAGGAGTCAGTGACTGAGAGTTTCTGAAACCCCAGAGCATGGGAAGGCCAGCTACAGATCCTGGTTGAAAGTGTTTAACTAACCCAGTCCCTGGCAGTGCTCACTGTTGGCAGAAGGAAGGCTTTGTATTTTCTGAAGATACATCCTAACTAAAACCCCAAAGCCATTTGAAGTTAATTACAGTTTGGTGATGCAGGTGCATCTCTGTCAGTGTCTAAGATGAGAACTTTGTAGTGTGGCCCCCAGAAAATAAGGAATAGGCATAAGCTACCCCTCTGCCAACCTGATGGTTGGCAGGCCTCTGGTCTGCTTTCTGAAGTGGAATGCAGGTTTCCAAATATTCCAGCCAATCTCTTTCCAAAGAACCCCTAGACACCAGCTTCATTTTTCCACTCAAAAGCAGGAATTTTACTGTGCTCCTTCTACCTGTCTTTTCTCAACTTAACTCTCCCTCGAAAACTTGTAGCAGTGGTACCAGACATCGGAGAGCAAGTTTGGGGTATAAATTCAGTCAGGCCTATTCCTATCTCTTCTCCTTTCCAGGCTCCCTGAGTAGCAGGCTCTGTGTCTGGACAGTCCTACTCTGAATACTTGAAGAAAAGACCTATGAACATTCGCCTTGGCTTGGAGATCTAAGGGGGCAGTGGGGCCTGCAGGTGACAGGAAGTTGGAGAAGCAAATAGAAATAAGAGAGCAGAGTGTGCTAAGTATGTTGAGGCACAATGCTTCTTCCTCTGGGGCAGCAGATGGGCCACTCGCTGCTAGATCAAGAGGCCCACTGGGGTGCTCACCAGCCTGGGCTACCAGATCAAGTTTGACAGGGAGGGCCTAGCTGTGCGCCTGTGCAGACAGTCTGTACCTTCTGCCACCATTTCACTCTGAGCCTGGAGTCCCAGTGACAGCAAGCCCCAGAGGGCCAGGTAGCTTAAGAAGTGTCTCAGCAGAGTAGAGCTCAGGGCTAGGCCTGCAGGCTGCTGCGGGGAGGCTCCAGTCTAACAGAAAGATTGCCAGGGTGTGATTGTGAGAGTAGGAGTACAGGGGTGTAAACGCAGGCAGCCAGTGTGGCCAGATGCCACGTCTGAGGCCCTAAAGTTGCCCCTGGCGGGTGATAGGCCTGGTCCTGGGGTGAGGCAGCCACAACCCAATGGCAGTATGACTCTCCCAGCTCCAACTGAGGGGCAACAAGCGCTCTCAGCTCTGGGTGCTGAGTCAGCACCTGACAGCACCTGCTTTTCTCCCCAAACCTGTTCCAGAAAAGTCGGTCTCCCTATTTGTACCTCACTCTTCTGCTCTTCTATGAACCAGCCCTTGGTGCAAACCTAGGATAGTCATCCCTGACATGTGCACACAGGTCTACACCAGACGCTGACAGATCTGCTGGCTGGGGATGGGCCTGACGACCTGTCCATTGAGTCTTGCTGCTCAGCCATCTTTCCTGGCAGAGTTAAGTACTGGACACTCCATCCTCAGTGCTCATTCAGCATTCAGGTGCACCTCTAGCCCATTATGACGGGCGTATCCATGCATATTCTTTGTTTCCAGCCATGTCAAATACAGAGACCTGGGTTTCTGTCCCTGCATCTTTGTATCCTCCCAGCACAGTGCTTGGAGCACATGTCTGCACTGCACATCCGTTACTGAGAGGGACGCCTTCAGCACTTCTTCACATGTAAGCCCTGACTAGTTGAGGAAATCAAAAGCAGGGCAGGTGGGAGAGCTAGCATTCACTGATGCTCTTTGGCGTGCTGCCCCACCTCACTCCACATCCAACAGAAGTGCTAGCCTCGAGCAGAGGGGGCTGTGGGGACCATCCTGGCTCCCTCCAGTGACACTGCAAACGTTGGCATCAGCCAGTGCTGAGTGCTGAGCTGCCCTGCAGGCTGGGAGTGAGATGGGTCCCTTGTGGCCTTCAAAAGTATTTGGCTTTCTGAAGCTCCTGTGGCTCCGGAAATCAGGGAAATGCTTTAATGGGAGTGCTTCTCTGTGCTGGGAGGTAAAATGCAACCTGAAACAAATCTCACTCCACCCAGTACAGAATGTGCCCTGTGAGTGCACTGGGCTGTCTGGGGCCAGCTCTGTGCATATGGATGGTGTCTTTCCAGTCTCCCAGGAGCTATGCAGGCCTCATCCGAAAAGGGTCTTAAACACCTATCAGAATCAGGCGTTGGAACACCAAGGCATTGGGACACTGTATGCCTTACTCTGTTGGGGCTGCTCTAGCAACATACCACAGTCTGAGTACCTTATAGACAACAGAAATCTATCGCCTCCAGTTCTGGAAGCTGGCAGCCCAAGATCTAAAGAGAATAGATATGGGGAGGACCCTCTTCATAGTTTATAACCCATGCCTTCTCACTGTGTCCTCACATGGAGGAAGGGGAAGGGAGCTGTCTGAAGTCTCTTTTATAAGAGACTAATCCATTCATGAGGGCTCCACCCTTATGTGCTCATGCCCTGCCCAACTGCAAAGCCATCATCGCTGAGGATTAGGATTTCAGCATAGGAATTTGCTGGGGGAGGGCAAATCGCGGGGTTGGGGGGTAGAAGGGTGATGGATAAACATTTAAACCATAACGTAAATATGTAAAGTTATTAGGAAATTATGGTTAATATTCTAGGAAATATTTTTTATCTTTGCTCATTAAATCACTATTATTGTGACAACAATATTGCAATTATGGCTTTTTGAAAAAAAGCTTTTATAGATATGTGCTGAAAAATTACAGATGAAATATCGTGATGTCTAGGATTTAATTTGAAATGATTGGGGGGCAAGGGAGAAAGGCAGATAGCAACAGAAGAAGATTGGCTGCAAGTGGAAAATTGTTGGGGTTGGGTATGGGCTCTACTTTTATGTATGATTAAAATTTTTCATTTTAAGAAGGTTTTTTTAAACTATATGGGAAAGAAAGTAGAAATAAGTTTATTTTGTTGATCACCTCAGATCTTGGGTTCATTTTATTATGTCTCTTTTTCTCACTCAAGATTGTCTTTGAGGAGCTCCTACTTAGGGCTTTCCCTTTGGTTCCTCAAATACATCTACAAGGCTATGAAAATAAGATTTACCTCCTCCCGCTGGTTTAGGAAGGGTGGGGGGCAGCCCGAAGTCCTGAACACAGGACTGAACTCTGGGCTTGGGTACCTTCTGGAACAAAGCACTTGCCCTCCCCAGTGAAGAGTCACTACCCCATGACAGTCATAGAAGAGGGACCTACATTTGCTGGCTAGGTGAGGAGCTGGCATGGGCACATTTTAAGAGAAAGGCATTTTCCTGGAACTACCTCCATTTGGAAGCTAATTGACGAAGATGTGGCATCTGATAGAGTCTGGGGCCCACCAGACGGTTGGAACACACAGTGTGAAGGGCTCAGCACTGATTTATTTAATCTTTCAAATGTTTCTATTATCTCCCTCCACAGACTGGATGCTCTGAGGTCCATTAGCTTAATGTTTTCCAGAGTAGATTTTCATTGGCCTCATTTCCACCACACACTGGTTTCCAAAGCACCACCCCATCCTCTGCCACACTCCAGCATGGAATGCTCTGTGCTTACTTTATTGTCCTCAACCACTTCCCTTCTTCACTGGCCCTGCTTTCTGCCTGTACAGACCACAGACGTGGTTCCAAGAAAGCGGAAAAAGAGTGCCTAATTAGGGATGAGAAGGAGCAGAGGAGTAAGCATGGCACGTGGGCGCCAGCTGAGGAAGTCTTACATGGAACAGTAGAGTTTTGGAGATGGCTGCCTGTGTGAGTTAACTGTCTTGTCTAGCTTCCTATTCATGTTTGACTTTCTGCTGGGTGACTTGTGATAAGCTACCAAAGCCATAGCCTCACATCCAGAAGCCATAAAGCCTGTGGGTGACAGTGAATATAGTGGACAACTGAGCTGGGATCCAGGTAAAGCTGACATTGAGAATAATGGGGACAGCCTAACAGGTTGGAATGTAGCTGGGGTAAATTGGGGAGTGTGGTGCTTGGGATCATCTGCAAGGAGCAGGATAAGGAGGAGCGGCTGATGGGGAACTTAATATGAGGCAACAGTACGATGTGGCAGCACAGACCTATGAACAATTTTTCTTAATTCAGTTGCATGGATAAAAGCGGTTAGAAGTACTGAATTATAAAGTATCCAGAGGATGGCCAACTCCGAAACCATATTTTCTTTCCTGTAAACTTCTTAAGGGGCCATCTCAATGAATGCTAGCTGTTAGCATGAAAGGGATTTTTACTTCTCTGATGTTGCCTGATACTGTGCGTTGCATGCAGAAGATCTGTAAAGGTGTTGCTTATTAACAGCCTTCCAGTATACAGTTGTTATTGTGCCAGGGGTCACTGTGACTCTTACTGTTTCTTATTTTTTCCAGGTTCCAGTTAGTTTGGTCATGATGTTTTTCCCCTCTAAGTTCTCAAGTTACACAATAGGCTGGTAGAGAGGAGGATCAGGCAGTTGTTACTGGTGTTAACAATAACAATAAAGGCCACTGTATTTCCACCTTTTTCTTTGCCAGTCCCTGGCTCAGCACTTTGCATTCATTGGTCCATTTAATCCTCACAGAAACCCCCAGAGGGAAAGTGGTAGTATTATTCCTACTTTACAGGAAGAAAATTAGTCTTAGAAGAGTTAAGTAGTTTGCCTCTGGGTGCACAGCTCAAAAGTGGCAGAGCCCAGAACCTGGGGTTCCCAGAATCCAGGCTCTTCCAGCTGCTCATTTCACAGCAGTGGGGAGCTGTCCTCCTAGAATACCCCAGTGTCCTGTCCAGTGTGAACATGCACCAGAGCCTGCAGAGCTTGGCAGTGCTCAGCAGTTGATAACCAGAAATTTAATATTTGCTTGAAACGAGCCTCGCAGATCAGTGAGCCATTTTCTTATCAGAGGACAAAGGCAGCTGACCATAATATATTTCTCCTCCCGTATTATCATTCCTGTACTTGCAAGCTTATATTTCTAGTTAAAATAAGGAAAAACTAGAAAAAAAAGATCTATGGTTAGAAAAGTGACTTATGATATCTCAGGCATAGTTCTTACTGCCAAGAAAAACAGAGGAAAAGTTTACATTCCCCTCATCTGTGATGGGAGATGGATAGAAGGAAAATAATTGGAAATAAAATTAATGAAGAGAAACAAAAAATCATTTTCTCCCTATTAACTTCATTTTGTTCTCCTAATCTTGGAAATCTTCATCTTATACCTAGTATAAAATCACATAAAATGTAGGTTCCAGTGATGTAATATTAGCAGCCTGTGGGCTTTGATGACAAAATTCTGCACTGACTTGTCACTTACACATCAGATCCTTGCCACAGATAAGTGGTAAATGCAAAGTAACTCAGTATACAGCCTGACATGATTATAGGATTAAATCCAATGCTTCTTATGAGATTAGCAATTACTAGGAAAAGCATTTAGTGTTTAACCTTTGAAATTTGGTCAGGGTCTCTCATTCTCCAGTGCACATTCCTTTGAGTAAATCCATAAGGAACTGCCTGTTTCTATGAGGCACTATCTGTGTCTTCCTCACCACACTGTGGATGCTAATGCTGAGACCCCTGTAGGAGTCTCTGGCCATCACTCAGGAAATGTCAGTCACTCAGCAAATACGTGTGAGTCTCCCCTGAGCTCAGGACTAGTTAATTTACACAGAACTCGAGGTATAGTTCTTGCCCTAAGTAGCCTTGACTCTATGGGAGACTTGACATAGATCTCTGAGGACATATGGATCCTGGCAGTATTTTCCCAATTTCTGAAGGGTGCAC
The DNA here is from genome assembly GCA_004024925.1 of Scalopus aquaticus. Taxonomy (NCBI): domain Eukaryota; kingdom Metazoa; phylum Chordata; class Mammalia; order Eulipotyphla; family Talpidae; genus Scalopus; species Scalopus aquaticus. The sequence goes on along the minus strand of PVIJ01000960.1, from coordinate 221,411 downwards.
AGCTGTCAAGGATGCTGCCTCTGAACAGGGAAACTCGAGAGTGAGCCAGGAGGTGGGAAACAGGCAGACCATCCCAGGCAGCCCCGCTGGGGGTGTGGGGCCAGCCCTGTGCAGCCCCATCAGCTCTGTGCAAGCAGGAGCCACTCCTTTCTATCTCCCTCTAGGAGTCGCTCAGTGAAGCCTTTGGGTGATTACAGCTTCCCTTTATGCCTTTGCTTGTTAGTCTTCATGTATTAATTATCTGCTGTGTCAGGAGATTTCTCCTGATCCCTCAACTCCTGCCCTTTTTCTCTGAGTGCCTTCATTCTATAAAAATTATCTCCTTAGTTATTCTAGTATCTTTCCTCTAAGCTTTATCTTTCACTAATGACCCTTTTTGGAGGTGTGAAATTTCAATGTCAATGCTGCACCCAACTGTGTATTTCTCCTGTTGTGTCTCAGCTTGCTGTTCTCTTCTCTCCTCTCCATTTGTCCCTATTTAGGTCATGCTTAAGTCTGACTCCAACCTAAAAGTTCTGCTTCATTCACTGGTTCAATAATATTTATCAGACAGACAGTGCTAGGTGCTGAGTGGACAAATGCACTGGTGAACAAAAGAGTCATGGTCCCTGCTTTTCTGGATCTTTTACAGGGAGATACGTTAAATGAAGACAGAAATGCACAGTTGCAAATTGAAAGACTTGCATTATAAAATATTCACAGGGATTCACCTAATTTCATTGGGGAGGTCAAAATAGGCTGCCCTGAGGAAATCCATGTAATCGAAGACCTGGAGGAATAAGCTGGGCAGAGATGTATCAATACAAAGCACTCAAGGCAGAAAGAAGAGTAAATGCAAACTCCCTGTGGCAGGGAGGTGCCATTCAGATGAACAGAGCTTAGTTGCCCAAAGAACAGCTTGTGGAACCGGTGTAGTCTGAATATACTGTGGGGGGAATGGAGTGTCAGGAGACGGGTGGACGTGAGTTGTGAGGATAATACTGACTGCTGGAACAAACCAAAACTGTATAATAATCCAAACAATATAGACATCTCTCATTCACATAATGAATATCCCAAGCAATAAACAGCTCTCAAGCAATCAGTGTTTTGGGGAGCACCCCTCCTTGCATCTTGGTCCTCTGTCATTTTTAACAAGCTTCCAAGGTTAGCATGCTGCCTGTTGGTTTGACTGTGGTACCCAAGGTTTTTTGGGTCCACATCTGCCTGGGACTTGGGCTCCCACTCTGTTCAGATTCCACTGCCACGTACCTAACCACAGGGGGGCATGAGACGTGGGATCGTGATCCCAGGAAGGAGCTAGAGTAAATGATATAGGTCCTGTGGGCCTTGCTAAAAGGTTTAGACTTTATTCCTAGTGCACTGAGGAGAGTGATATGGGAAGCACCTGGTGATCCATCATCATATCTAAACCTACATGTTGAATCGCCCATGTCACCAGGTATAAAGCGAATTCATACCCCCAACCCTCCCATGAAACCACATCTCCCATCCCTGTTTCTTCTTCCAGTGATGCCATTCCATGCCTCCTAGTCAATTTTTCCCTGCTCTACTGGTTATTTAGACTTCCCTTCCCAAGTCTGTACTGTTTTAGGACTTGCTCGACAAAGCTCTGTGATTGACTTCCTCCTGCTCTGGTACAGAATGCAGTTACACCTTGGCCATATAGAGTCCTTTCCCAGTGACAGTTATTCCTAACTGCAGTGTTTCAAGTCATCTGGGAACCCTAGTAATGAGAGCATAGTGAGCATGGGGGTTGGGGGCACTGACTCAACCTAGACTTTCCAAGCCGTGCCTAACCCATGCGGCACCCGCTAGCCAGCCAGGTGCACGACTCTCCTCCAGAGTCAAAATTGACTTGGTGAATTCCTGCCTCGTGCTGCTCCCCTCTGCACAGGACATCCTTTCCTAGCCATCTACCTCCCTGGGGCCTCCCGGTGGTTCAGTGCCAGTCTCCCCTTCTCTGGGAAGCCTTCTCTTGTCCCACCAACATAAATAAACCTACTTTCTCTGGAATTCTGTAACATTTACTCCCCAAAGTCCTTTGCTCAATAATTTGCAAATACTAGGTGCTCAGTTGATGCTTCAATTGTTTAGATTGTGTCTTATCCTCCTTTGGCATTTTCCATGTGTTACCCTTTATTAACATTTATCCTTCCAATTCTAATCTTGAATAGAGATTTCTAGAATAGTACGTGGCACATCCTTAAATAATTAACTAGTGGATGTTTTTCTATAATTCCTATCACACCTTATACAGTTTCTTCAATACAACAGATGCTCAAAACCCTCTTGTTGCTGTTCTAATATCTGTTTCCTTCTAAAATTGCAAAGCCTTAGTCTGTGAAGGGGGAATGCTTGTGCTGGGAAACCCAAGCCCACAGGGACATCTGCGGGCAAAATACTTGGTGGGGAAGAGAGATTCTCTAGCACTCTGTGGGCAGCTTCCTGCTTGGGCTGAGTTGTCATGGAGTGTTCTGTTACAAGTACTCCCACTTTCCTATTAATAATGCTCCTTCCCCCGAAGAAGAGGTTGCAGGGCATGGTGAGTTGCTCTGGGGGTTCTGTCTTTTATGTTTTCTGTTACCAAGACTTTTCAAGTGACAAACTATACTAGAGCCAGGAGAGAGCATCACACCAAATACCATATTTTCAGAATTTATCCTTTTCTGTGGGGGTTTGATTGCCTAAACTTTTGGAGATACACCTCTAATAATATGTGCTTCCCATACGATCTAAGGTCCCTCCATCCCATCTCCAAAGCTGTCTGTCTCCAAATCTAAACAGTTTTATTTGAATCAGATGGAAAATTCAGTTTTGTCTTGTCTTTCTCCCCATCTTAATTGGTTTTCCATATGGAGGTCTCAGAAGTGGGATTTTGTTAGATACGTCATCCCTTACTTAATGTGAGTAAGCTAACCCCAGTCTAAGGGGGAAAGAAAAGAGGTGGGTGGTGATGTTTAGAGTTAAGTCCCATGAGCCTTTAAGAAGACAGAGACATGATTCTTAGGGAAAAAGTGTCTCTCCAGACCAGCATGGCCAGCACAAAATCAGATTCTATCCTTTCCATGAGTCACTCAGTGATGTGTGGGAAGGCCCTAACATTCAGCATTCCCAGGAGGCACTTTGGGGATTATGCAGGTGACCATTAACACCAGCACTGCAGATAGAGGCCTGAGGTTGCACGAGTCCCAGGCTGTCCATCTGTTAGACTCACATAATCAAGCTGCCAAATTGAAATCAGCCTCTATGAAATCAGGGCAACTTCAGGCGGATGCTCTCTGCAATCCAGGCTGATCTCAAGAACCGGCGGCATCTCTTTAACATTTCTTCTTCTCTCAATCAGTCTTAAAGCAATGACACCATCTTTGCTTATTGTCCCGGCTGTGTTTTCAGTTTTCCTTGGAAGGAGAGGTTGTGTTCTGAGTCCTGGTTCGTGTGAAACCCTGATAGTCTCAAAATATAAAACATCCTTATTTTCAACAGGGCTGCTGCCAAGAAGTAGTGTAGGCAGAAAAAGCTGTCTCAAATGTTTGCTTTTTTACCTTTGGCAAGCAGCACCTACTGGCCGTCATTTCAGTGATTATAGGGTTTGTGTAACATGCTGGGGTTTGGGCCGTGGGATGGTAGTGCTGTGGAAGGCTGTCGCTGGCAGCGTGCCGGCCGCTTGTGTTCTCTGCACTGTAATTGTTGCCACTGCTGCTCCAGAGTGAGCGGCCGGAGTGGGAAGGGCGGCTTCCCCAGCTGCCTGCCTGACAGCCATCGTGGCCATTCCATGGGCAGCACCCCTTTCCAAGTGAAGTACTAAATTAGCATCATTTCATCCTTATCGAAAAATGTGCTCAGCGCCTAGACACACACTTCCTGGGCCCTGGAATATGAAGTGTGTGACACAGGAAGAGCATGGCCTTCAGCAAGACATTTTGGACCATAAGGCACTGTGGTTGGGATTCCACTAAAATGCCATGTTGGGGGTGGGGAGTCTTTCTTCTTTCATCCGGAGCCAGAGAACAGACGACTCAGCCTGGTCCATGCTCATCATCTTAATCATAGGCCGAAGTTGAATATCTTTGGTTAGTTTCCCTTTTTTATATATATACACAGCACCTATTTATAACTATTTGCTGAGGAACTCTACCAGTTACTTGAAAATTACTTGTATTTAGAGAGAGACAAATTAAAATTGTGATTCAGTGCATAACCATAAGTCTGCTTTAGACCAGCCTGGTGTGGGGCAGGGTCAGAACAGAGTGGAACGTGAGTGGTGAGCAGCGAAGCCTGAACTGGAAATTATCATTATGATTGTCACTTTAATTGGAAGGTGATTAGAGAAAATACAGTCTTCTATCTATCTTATCTTTGTTATCACAAGCTCTCTGGACCCCTCGTGCATATTTATTATGGCCATTGTGTGTTTCAAGCCCAGTTAAACTGCTCTCTCTGCAGTCAACTGTGACATCCCACTTGCCGGGTCCAGTCCTCTCCTTCCCTGCTCTCGCACTTTCCTTGTCTTTGATATTGAATGTTTTCTCCATGAAACATTTCCTTCTTCCCCTCTGCTCTGCCTTTCAGATGTTAGTTCTCTCTAGGGTTTCATCCTCAGTTCCTTTCCTTTCTCAGTCCTGTGTTCCTACACTTTAACTAGAACCGGAAGAAGAGGCAAAGAACCCAACTTGGGAGTCCAGGTAGTGGCGAGGTGCAGGAGCATCAGAGAGGAGCTGCCTCCAGAAGCTGTCTTATGGGCAGACATACAGGGTTTCTCTACAGAGATGAAAGACAAGCTCCCTATGTGCAAACGCAGGGCTGGAGCAGACTGGAGGGGCAGTGTGTGTGGAAGGCGAGGAGCCTGGACACTGGGGACTGAGCAGACTGAAGAAAGTCTAGGTAGGGAATAAGGTTTTGAAATCTAGTATACCCGAGGGAATAGTGAGCATCAAACCTTGGGGAATGAAACCATTTAAGAGATGACTAGAGAATTAAAAAGGGAAAGAAGCTGAAAAACAATCTCAAGCAGAAATAATAACCATGATTGAGCATTTTCTCTGTGCCAGGCACTGTGGTAAGCATTTAGCATGTATTTTCTCATTTAGAAACAAAAAAAGAGAAAGATACCTTAGGGAAAAGAACATTTCAAGAAGAGAGGTCTCCTCCACCCCCATCATCCTTGTCACACTTTAGTTTTTATGTTCGTCCTGTCCCTTAGGGTCCAGTTCAAGGAACACTGTCCTCCTGGAATCTCCCCATCAGTCAGACTCTCCTTTGATGTAGCCTGGTAGTATGTGCATTTTACTCATTCAGTCAACAGAGAAATGTTTATTCCACTGTTTTAGAATCTACGGTGGTTGTTTGTTTTTTTTTTTAAGATTTATTTATCTATGCATACAAGCTGAGGTGTAGGCCAGAGGTGTGGGGTGGTGATAGGATTCACCAGAGACAGAATGGGGAGCAGAACAGGCAGATCGACCGAAATACACTGCTGAGGGGAGCAGCGGGCGAGGCAGGAGAGGTCTGCTGTGCCATGTGGGAATCTCCCTGGCCGGGTATCGAACTCGTGCTGCAGTGGCTCTGGATAACTTCATAGTGCTGCGCTTAACCCATTGCACCATCAGGGCAAATCTACGGTGTTTTAACAAAACTACTTTATCATTACCTACTGTGCTCCTGTTATTCGTTCTGAAGATACAGAATCTGACATGAGAGTGATCAACAGCATATATTTAATAGGCAGATGAATGAGTAATGCAAAATCGGATTCAATTCAAGATTCAATTTGAACCAAAGTGTGGTTCAGATATCAATGACTTGATTCACCAGGAGGTGAGGAGTCGTTAAGTGGTTTTCTCTGTTGTTTGGTTTGTGCTGCTCAGTTGATTCTCCTAGTTAGTGTCAGATACTAGCTGTTGAAGTTCCCTGCAACACAGGCACATTCTCTGAATACTTATTTGCACAATTCAATAATGATTAACATTTGAACTTTGTCTAGGCTGAGCTAGCCACATCAAAGCTCTTTTTTCACTAGGACTTTTAAAATATCAAATATGGGCTGAGTGAGTAGGTGTCGGAGAAGCTGACTTTGTAAACTGAAAATCATAAACCTAGATTCATTCGAATCATGTCATGTGGAGTGCATATATAAAAATTATGAGCATTTTGATTTTTCCCTTGTAGGTAATAAATAACATCTGTAGTGTTCCTCCTCACCTTTTTCTGATTAGCTCTGTGTCTGGCATATTTTCTCCAACACTCCTGTTTCATGCTGTAAGGATTTGGCCAAGGAGACACAGGACTCTAAATATGTAGTGTGGCTATAACAGAAAACTTTAAGCAGTCAGGTTTAAATCTAGAAATAAGGGACAAGATGAGTTTGGAGGCTTTAATGGTGGTCAGGCCTCCCTATTTTACCCTTCTCTGAGTGCATACCGCAGACCTGAACAGACCCACAAACCAGCGTCCCTATTCCCCAAAGCTTACATTGACTGCTCAGGTCCCCCAGGCCCCGGACTCTGCACCTGTACCCACATGAGTGCATCCAGCATTGTGCCCTGGGCCACTGGCATTCATGGGGGGTCAATGAAGACTGAGCGGTCCTCTGGGGACTGCCAGTAATAACCCCAGTAGAGAGTGCACAGCTCTGCTTTTAGCTGTTTTATGTGATAGGCAGCTGCACACAGTTTGTCTGGAGAAGAGCTGTGTCAAGGCCATTGTAATATAAATGATACTTGCTGCTGAAGATGGTGGTTTCAGGTTGTTGACGGTTTCAGGAAGTTAGGCAGCCTGTGCTGGGCAGGCAGGGCCAAGCCAGAGGCCAGGCCTGAGTTGCGCTGGGTTCAGGGAGTTGGAGTTAAACACTAAGGTAATTGTGGGGATCGGTGATCCCAATGTAGAGCCAGATTGGAAATTCTGTTTTATTTCATTCTATTTTCATAATTTTGGCCACACCTCTGGTTTAGCATATAGAATTTTGTGGCATTGCCACACTTTTTTCCACACAATTTTCTTTATATATTCATTCATTTTTAGATCACTTTATTTAGGTGTGATTGACATACAAAGGCTGTATGTAGTTAATGCACACATCTTTCCTTTCAAAACATTTTGGTAAGGTAATGCTGTTGATTCTTTGAAATTTGTGTTACAAATATGGACAATAATTCTCTCACAGAGAAGCTTTCGCTCATTATACACTGAGTTTTGAGACAAGCATATATCCATGAAGTCATTGCAACAGTCTGAGCCATGAATATATCCAACACCTCTAAAGCTTTCCTCTCACCTCTTTTATTTATTATTTGTGTGTGGTGAGAGAGAGAAAGATAAAGGGCATTTAACACAGGTCTACCCCCTTAGCACAAGGCTAGGTCTGCAGTGCAGCATTGCTAACCATGGGGTCACGGTGTATGGACACGAGTTATCACTCATCCTGCATGACTGAAAACTCATGCCCTTTGACTAACACTCCCCATCTCCCGCTCCCTTCTTCCCATTATTTTGTAATAATACCATGTTCCCTAACTGGGTCACATCTCACAGTTCCTGTCAGGTGGGGCAGATGGTCACACCTCTCCAGCATAAGCCATAGATTTGGCCTAAACCAAAATTACTTATTTCAGTTGATGAGTCAGTTTTGTGTGCCCAGTTCTATGGCAACTGCTTTGGGAATTTAAGAGACCTGTAACTAGGATTTTCACCCTTAAGATACACAGAACACTCACAACCTACAGGATTGCATTTCATCCTCAATCATTCTGTGAAGTAGACAATATTTTTCTCCTCATTTCATACGGAAGGAAACAGGAATTCAGAGTGGTTAAATGACCATGTAAGATAAAGAGATTATCCTAAAGGCTCCTAAAATACATAGGGGTTTCTCTGATTTTTTTCAGAACTAGAGTAATGGCATAGGAGCTGTTGCTGAATTCCCAACAATCCTTATAAGTCCCAGCTTTCAAGCTGGGAAGGCCATACTTATGACTTTTAGGTGCTTTTTTCATCTCTGAAAATTAAGCAAAGGTCATTAGAGCATCCATCAGCTCAGAGTATGGGGCGGGGGGGCGCGTCTAGCCAGTGTTTTTGTCAAGAATTATTTTTACGGAAAAACTTCTATTTTTAAATGCAAAATAATTTTTAAAAACAAGAATCAAGACAACAGTGAACACATTTGCATCTGGGTATGTAAGTCCTTACCACACAGTAAGATGAGAGACAGCCGTGGCCTCAGCCCGCAGTTTTCAGGACATGTAAAACCACAATCACAATGGAGATTTGATCCATATGTGCGCCAAGCGTGTCCATCCAGATGCAGCCGACATGTGGTATGATCTGGGGGAGCTGCAGGCTGTGGGCAGTGGGGCTCCAGCTAGCTGCACAGTGAGGACGTCAGTGACTTGAACTTCTCTTTGAATGGGAGCCTTTGAGCTTTTCTTGGATTCAGCCATGAAGAAATGATCAGACAGTCAAATGCTTAATGTAAATAAACTTTTCATGTCAGAGTTGCATTTTACGCACATAATAAGCTAACAGTCTATTTTCAAGAACTTTTAACTTACGCACAGAAAGTGTACGTAATGTGTTAAATAAACCTCAGCCTTACCTGTTCATTAATAAACAGAGCTGATAGGATTCCATATTAGGAAATGCTTTGATAACCAAGTGTCTGAAGGGCTGCTTTCCCCCCCACCCCACTTCACCAAAGTAAGTTTTGCTATAAGTAAATATAGATGTGCCATTGAAGTATGAAGATGGCAGCAGACTCCAGGAAGGATTAAATGGTCATTAGATGTAGAATGAAATTTTAAACTAGTCTTTATAAATTATAAAAGAGATCAAAAATAAAAAGAGCTCAGTGGAAATGCATGACAGGCCATCGTAGGACACAAAAGGGACTAAAATATAAAAGAAGCAAATTAAAGCTTCTACCACTAATGCTTTTTGTCCCTAATCCTGTTCCAACTCTGGAACATGAATGGGAAACAAATGCAAGTGCCTCAAATCCAGACCAGAGAAGTGGTTTTGTTTTTTGTTTATTCTAATATGCTAATGACCTTTGCCTATTTTTTCTGCTCTTTGTAAGGTCTTGAGTTTAAAAGAATATAAAAGAAACAATTTATATTATTCCAATAATATCTGGCTTTTGGTGCCAGATAACTCCAGACATTATTACCTATTTCATAGAACTGCCACAAGGACTAAATGTAGTCAACACACATAGAATATTTAACACGATGTTTGTAGCATGTAGTAAGTGCTTAAAAGTATTAACTTATTATTTTTAATGATAGTAGTCTTACAGTATACCAGATACTATGTTAAGCACTATGTGTGCCTTATCTTGCTTATTATTGTTATACTGCTTTTATACTTCATAAGCCAAGGCACAGGGTGTTAAGAAAGTTGTCCAAAATGACACTGCTGGACATAATGCTAATAAACATTTTCAATGTATCATCACCTTTAGGTCACACAACAATCCTGTGAAATAAATGGTATTTTCCTCATCTTACAGAAAGGCCTCTATGGAGTCAGCTAACACCTAAAGGCACACAGCCAGTGAACAAGGGGCCTGAGCTTTAAACCCAAGCAAGCTGGCTGTAAAGCACGTGCTCTGTACTTCTGTGCACTGTAGTCTTCTGGGACAGGGATGTCAGAGACTTCACTTCAATCATAGTCTTGCCTCATGTCCTCTTTACCATCCCTGCAGTACTTTCCTTCAAGGTTACATGAATCTTCCTAAACCCTGTTCTTCGGCCGCACCCAAAGTACTTGAGCAACTTTCCAGACCCAGCCCATCCCCATTCACCCCTGCACTGATACATGGGACTCCCCATCACCCTGCTCCATTTTCCCTAGGCGTGCAAACTTCGTTTTCTGCAGACTTTCTTATCTTATTTGCAAGTCAGCTAACATGTTTATCTCATTTAAGCCTTTGTAATTAAAAGTCTCAAAGATGATTCACCGAAATGGTAATAGCAGCTTATAAATTTACAGGTAATTTAATTTTCTTGTTCATAATGTTGAACAAGAAACATTTGGTTTTCCAGCTCATATACAATAAACATAAATTCCATGCTCAGAAAAAATAATGTATTTTACATAGTACAGCCATAGACAGCAGTTTCCAAAGAGACAGGAGAGTGCAAGGTTGCCTTTCTTGAACAACAGAATTGTCCTCAGTTATCCCTCTGTCTTCCCCTTTGGTGACTCCATCACCTGTCACAAATTAGTGTATTTCAAATTACTTTAGTCATAGATACTTTCTTCAAATAACAATAAGGAGTATATTATACATTTCTATAATATACTACACATTCTTCCTTAAGGGTTGAACTGCACTAATTGAAATGGAGATGTGGAATCTGGACACCCACTCCCTCCCCCCAACCACTAACTTACCATCCCATCTAAAGACAATTCCCCAGGTGTTTCTGGGCCCCTCTCACTCTTGAGAGCATAGTTGCCTACTGAAATCATTGGTTAGCTTCATTCTAGAAACTATAACTCCTTCATATTTCCAGCATTGCTCAGATAAAAAGCTCTAAAATCTTACTACATAGTATGTAAGTTAGTTATTTTCTTTATTTGCCCTAAAATTTTCAACTTAATCTTCTTTTTTCACATCCAAAACCAAGACGTATGACTAATCTATCATACAACTGAGTATTTCTGTCTAGCCAGAAAGCTTTATTATCTGACAGGTTGCTTTCAGTTCACAAGGAAAAGGAAGATTTGTTTGTTTATTCTTCTCTCTGAATTCCCTAGTTTCTGTCCAGAGGTTAAAAAACCCAGTGCCCTTTTCTCATCCATCAAGCTGATGGTCGGAATATTTGTAACTTCTGAATCACAGTCTGAAACCTGCTCTCTTAACTTCTGTGAGTTTCTGTTTAACTGGTTATATTTCTCATATTATTTTCTTCTTCTCTGCCTCATTTGCTAACAATTTTCCTTTGGCACTTGGTACTCTGTCTCTGATAGTCTGCTTTCCTCTTGCTTCACTCTCCAGGCAACTAATCCATTTCTGAAGTTCAATGGTCACTGCATTGAAGATGGTGCTCAAATCAGTGTGTGCCTTTAGTCTCCCAAATAGAATCACTTTAGCTCCTATATGCAGTCTACCTCAAGCTCATATTAATGCTTTAGAGAGACAGTATGCCTAACTCCAGAATCATAGCATCACCACTGTTTAGGTTTAGGAAGATTAATGTTGTAAACCTGAAGAAGGGGAATATAAAGAAGAGTCAGAAATAAGAGTCCATGTTGTATGATTTCCATCATACAATGTTCAGAAGCAGGCAGAAATGATCTCTACTGTGTGAAGTTTGGATAACAGTTACTTTCAAGAGAAGGTAGCAATTGGAAGCTGTCAGTTTGGGTTTCTGAAGTTCAAGTAATATTCTGTTTCTTGAGCTGACTGGTATTTAGAGGAGAGAGTTCATTCTTCAAGCCATGATATGATTTCTATCCTTTCCTCAATGGGTGTGATTTTTAAGTTTTTAAATCAACCCTTTAACAAAGAAAAAAGAAAGATATTCTTACTGATTAAATGACTGAAGAAAAAGATGAAGATTCTCTAAAATTTTAGATAGGTAAAAAATTTTAAGTCTCGTAGTATCAAGCATAGGATATGGAGAAATAGGGACATTATCGGTAGCAGTGGCATTTAGCATGTGTTGTAAAGTTGGAAATGTGTGCAACTTGCAACTGGACAGTCATACTTCCAGTCACATACCCTATAGAAACTCTACCAGGTGTGCAGAAGGAGATGTGGGCAACAGCGTTCACTGCAAGATAGCTCATAACAGCTACACAAGAAAAAATTATAACAACCTAAATGTCCAACAATGGGGGAATGGATAAGTAAATATGTGGTATTTTTATATAGTGAAATGTTAAATAGTTAAAAGGAATATATACATATATACATAGTACATTAAAAAGTAAAAATATAAAAAAATTGTATAGTCAAATTTCCAGTAAATATAATTTATCATAACTTACAAAAGGAGAAATTGAAGATGTGACTAGCCATATATATATATCACATATATGTGAATATATACACATACTCACAAAACTACAAATACTGTTGTAGATAAAAAGGCAAGTTACAGAATACACATAGCACAGCATACATACACACATAAACATTTTCAAAGTGTAAAACTACCACTATTATTCTTTGACATATGTCACCATTTTTTCATGACTGAAGAAAATACTGGACACTGAGATGGTGACAGCTGCAGCCTCGGGGAAGTGGATGAGGGACTGGCCTTGAGGAGGGACAAAGGAGACTATCATTTCATCTTCATTGTCCTAGTTCTTTTACTTTAAAAAAAAAAAACAAATGTAATAACATGTTAACATCATTATGGGTGATGGCTCACAGGGTATTAATTACATTATTCTTTTTCATTTTCTCTTTGCTGAACTTCTTAAAATGAGAAATAATTAAGTTGAGATAACAGCATCTTTCATCATTTAGTTCTATACTTGTTTAGGTATTTAAGAAAAAAATGTATATAAATATAAACTTTAAGAAAAAATGTATATAAAGTATAGCTGAGCTAGCTAAATTTCCCTTTTATGTTTATGTTCACAAAGCATACTTGTTTTATTTAACATTACTTGGTATCAAAAGTCACCTACATATAGATGGGTGAGGAGTAAATTATGATGGGTCTACCAGTCTGTGAATTAAGAAACGTACTTTCTAAGAGAGATGTCTTCGTGTACCTGTATCCCTAAAAGCATCCATTTGTTTCGAGCCACATTTTCCAAGCAAACAGAAAAGCAAGAAGTGAAAAGGATTTCCTCTTTGGCGCTAATGATGTGTTGGGACGCGAATGTTAAGACCGAAGGTGTGAAGTCGCTGATGTTTATTGGCACAGTCTCCAGTGACCTCTCCAGCGTCACTTCCACAAAACGGACAAAAGACTGGGACAATCACCTTTTCCACCATCGGCAGTGCTTGCTGTGTTGAATCCTGAGCAGCGTGGGAGTCCCTCTCTGGTGGGGAGGAGGGTGCTCTCCAAGTCCTTTGTAGCAGCATGGAGGCCAGATGGGCTGGCGCCATGACGGAGCGCGCACTTTCACAGACACATCACGTGCTGCGCTGTTAGGCTGGGCGAGTCGTCTGGCCGCCTTCACATGTACACCCAGTGGGACTGCTGTGACCAGATTTGAAAAGTTATAAAGTTGGACTTAAAACAACTAAATTTTATACAGTTATGCCCTTGGTTGAGGGGATGAGTGAAGAGCATAGTTAAGAGTGAGGTGGGCGACCTCTGTATCCTGCCCTCACAACCCACCCAGGTTTTCACCTAGAGTGGAACTCCGGCCTCTCCTTATACCTATTTATTCCTTACCACAAGTGGGCAAAGGAAAGAGTTATCCAAAAGAAGAAACTGAGCATCCTCAACTCCGACCTCTGGTCTGATTTTGAAGTCAGCCTGTCGCTAAGATCTATGTAAGCACTGGTCTCTCGACCCGCTCTCCGAGGGAGCCCACTGGGTGTCCGGCAAGATCGCTGATGAGTGGTTAAGGCTTTCTAAGTCAAGGGTCAGTTATCGACAGGGTCTTTCCACCACAGATCTGAAGCTATGTTATGTCCAATCAACTTTATCAGTAACAAAAGCAGTATTTTTGGCTCTATTTGTCTGGCCTCCTCCTCTCTGTTTCCACACTCAGGAAGGGATGAGGAGGAGGTATCAGTAATTGTTCCCCTCAAAAAACTCATGATCTATAGTTAATAAAACTGTATGGCATATCTGAAAGTTACTAAGAGTAGATCTTAAAAGTTCTCATCAGGAGAAAAAAAGCTTTGTGATTCTGTATTGGTGATGGGTGTTAATTGTGATGGGTGTTAATTGTGATGGGTGGTGATCGTTTCACAATAGATACAAAAATATCCAATCATTTTGTGGTGCACTGAAGAAGATATAATGTTATATGTTAATTATATCTCAATAAAAGAAACTTTGTAATTGATTAATGTAAGACCTCAAGATGATATATCAAATTTGATACACAAATTGACTCAATTACCCATTGTTTTCCTGACTAAAGAGTTAACTGCTCGTTGCTCACTTTTAGGTCTCATAAATGTGGTTAAAAAAATAAATATACGTACAATTTATCACGGCATGCTGAACTCTCATTCATAACTTGTGATAGGCTCCATTAAATGTACATTTAATTTATTACATTATCTAGATAGGTATATGCATATACAGAAAATGTATTTATTTAAATCCATCATTTTACAGCAAAAACAAAAACCCTACTCGGCTGTACAAGAACACTGCTCCGCATATGGCCAGCTGCACGTTGGCAGAACACAGTGATTTTAGGGATGAATTAGTGTTCTAATCTCTTTGGGATTTCCTTTATATTTCTGGTGGTTTATGACTGACGTTTAATATAACTATAGCTTTCTGTTTATATTTAATGGAAGATTCATTTCTGTGGCAGCATACACATTTACACTCCACCATTGAATAAAAGCTACTGTTCTGCAGGAAGGATATAAAATGTTGATTTATAACGACACATTCCAATAACAGTGATCTAATTCTCCAAACTGTTTCTTCCCAGGTCCCGGGAACAGCATGGCTCCAGCAAAGGATGTTTCTTCTCTTGTAGAATATTCAGCCTTCAACACATCTGTCCATGCTGCAATAAGACACAGAAACTGGAAACTCCTCACAGGTTTCCCAGGTAGAACTCAGAGTATTTCTTCCCCAGAATATTGAGGAAATTTTTACCAAAATAGCAACTGCCTTTTATAAAACATGTCTCTGAGGCTGCTGAATGAGTCCACTAAACGAGGAAGAGTGGTGTAATCTACTAGTCCTGATAAGAATTTAAATTTAAGTTTAAAAAAAAGGAGTTATCTGGGGGGCAGATAAGCACTTTAATGTTTCTTGGAAAATAGAGATTTCAGATGTGAGTGGCAATCAAACCTGGCACACCTAACTAGCGAGGAGAACCTCTGAAGGCTATATCCTGAACCAACCGTATGACGGGGGGAGGGGGTTGCTTTCCTTGATCACATTCTTTAAAAGTGACACCTTTTGAATATTTAAAATATGTGGCATGGTGATTAAGACCGTGGAACAGTTGAGCAGTGTTTATAATGAGAACATCTGTAGCAAGACAATCCAGTGTTTGGGCTGCCCGGTGTAGTGCAAGACATTTTAGCATCTCTGGCCCCTGACCAGTAGCACCCTTCCCAAAGTCCTAGCGACAGCCCCCACGCACCACACACACACACACGCATTCACACTCCTGGATGTCCTGGTTGTGAAGCAGTGAGACGTGTCTAGTTAAAGCCAGAAGTCAGAGCCCAAGAGACCTAGACACAACTCAAGGAGCACATCTCTTTCATGTGCCCACGTCCGCAGTGCAGCTCAGACACGGCCCCTGAACTCCTTTGAACTTAGACACGGCCTGCCACACCTCTCCCCCAATAAACCGTTGTATTTCTTCACCAGGCTGTGGTCACTGGTTCCCTCCACCATCTCAGCACAGCGCTTCTGAGATACCCTCCTCAGACCCACCGACCAAGACCCTTTGGCTCTTTGATATTGATCAGGACCCAGAAGAAAGACATGACCTGTCGAGAGACTATCCCCATGTCGTCCAGCTGCTCCTGTCTCGCCTGCAGTTCTATCACAAACGCTCGGTGCCTGTGCACTTTCCGGCAGAGGACCCCCGCTGCGATCCCAAAAGCACTGGGGCTTGGGGCCCTTGGATGTAGGAGTTTGGGCAACCTGGGGCCTGTGGGGGGGCGGGGTGAGAAAACCTTTCTGTTACAAGCTGGACCTCAGGCCTTGACTCCTGTGAGTCTTGTTAAATTGTTCTCCCAACTGGGTTCACCTGACTCTTGTTCTAAACCACACTGAGGTGTCTCATTTCAGCCCCTCGTGCATTTAAGAACCTGATAAAATCTGAAACATTCCACTTCTGGCTGGGGCATGTGTGCAGAAGAGAGGTGGGCTGGTTCACCACTCTTGGCTGAGCTGTGGGACAGCTGGGAACTGGACTTGACCTGGGGAGTTCTCGTTGAGTCCTGGAGGCTGGAGCAGCTGCCTCATTTTGTCTCACACGTCAGATGTTAGATTTCCTTCTGCCAATAGCTGGTTTTTATTGGAATGACTCGCATTTCTTGTAACAAATGAAGAGAGCAGACAGTTGTTAATGGTTCTCTTGGCCCGGGGTCCTCCCTGTCTGTTCGGGTTCCCGTGCAGGCATCCTGTGTGAGTGACACCCCCTTGGTTCACCCTCGTCACTCATCTTGTCACGGAGCATAAGGCCCCATTCTTGTTAAAATCAGCATGGCAGTATGCCTGTTTCTTGGTTTTGGTTTTTATAACGAAGAAATGTGTTTTTAGCCCAGGTTTTTTCCCCAGCCATTTCTCATTATGCTACCCCCAACTTCCCTGCAGTCATTTTCCTCCCCTTCCTTTTGACTCAGGTGTCCTGTGCCTGGGAGGGCCCCTTGGCCCATCTGCTCTGAGCACCACCGATCTGGAGGCACTGCTGGAGCTGCCTTCCTTTTGCTCCTAATGCTGAAGCCAGAGAGGCCTGCCCAGAGGAGGTGATGAATCTGGCTCTGTGAGCAGGTTCATGGTGCACACGAAGAGAGCTAGGTGGGGCCACTTGGACATGTCTCAGCTGTTAGGTGAGTTTTTTTTTCTAGTTGCATAGAGTTTATTATCATGACTGTGTGACTTTGTATCATAATATATTGAGTTGCACTGCTGTTCTCTAACAATGAGGAGAATGATAATTTTGCCCTGAGATGATGAAAGTGGGAAGTTTGAAGGGATATGGCCAGCATCTGGGATACTGGGCGTTGGTCACACAAAGGAGAGTTCATCCACATTTCTCTTAATGTCTCAGTGTTACTGCTGCATTGAACTTGTGGGACTGGGGAAAGTGGATGCACAGTTTGACCTTTGACCTGCCAGCCCTTTCTCAGTGCCTCTAATGACCTACTAATGTGAATCAGTTCAGGTTAGCTCCAAAGAACGTCAAATTCAGAGGAATATGTGCAAACATGAGACTTGTTAGCATTAGCTCCACTTTTTCATTCCCTACTTATCCTCAATGCCTAACTCAGTACCTGTTTCAGAGAAGTCACTCAGTATATTTTTTAAATAAATGAATGAATTGACAGATGAATAAATAAAAAGGCCTCACACCATGGAAGACACTAGTCCAGTGAGCTGAATACAGAAGTAATATAAGTCTCTTTGAACCACTTCTTTTGTGTTCTCAAGCTGCCCTCCTGGTGCGGAAACACAGACTACATATCTGGGCAGTCATAGGACACTCTGGGTTGAAATTGTGATGTCTTCTCTGGAGTGAGGGGCAGGGAGGAATATACCTGCCAAAGGTACTCTTGCTAATAATCCTCAGTTCTATTTTTCATAGAACACTAGAACCTAAAACCACCAAGTAAGATGATATAGGTCCTTGTATAGCCAGTCCTTCAATTCAGTAGCAATATTTTCTGGTCACTACTAACTTGCATTAAAGTAAGATGATTGGAAGGAGATGGTGCTAGAACTTGAGACACCTGTTACCCACCTGTACCCCATGCCTGGGTTGGCAAACAGCTGGCCAAAATGCCATCACCTCTCATGCCCAAGCCTATGGTAGATATATGAACTGAGTGCACTTGTTCTTTCTGGTTCCTTCCAATCCCATGGTTGTAAGTAAGATTACAGGTAAAACCATCGCTACATGACACCTCTTTGTTCTCTCTGCTGTATTCCCAGTAGCTGTCCCCAATTCTGATTCCTTGATCACTATCTTCAGGGTGAATGCTCTGCACTTGATGGGTTTAAAGAGTTTTAAAGAGTAAATTTTTATGAAATCTTTGAGATTTCATTTTATCCATGATAAAAGTATCTCACTAGATTTTCTTATTCTGTACTAGATTGTGAGCAGGTCCATGTATTGTCATGAGAAGAATTAGGTTGTTTTTTTCTGAATTTGTTTACCTTTAAGGAAGGTTTTATTCATTTAATTATGAGCTAGTTTTTCTTCATTACTCCGTGATTGTTCCAGATTTGAAGGATCAAAAAACTTAACATTTCCTTTTAAACTGTGTCAGCTATGAATGTGGGGTTTCCATTTGGAGTGAGCAAAAATTCTAGAAATATATAGCAGTGATGGTTGTATAAGATCATGAATGTACTCAATGCCCCTGAATTGTACCTTTTAAAATGATTAAAATGGTAACTTATATTGTTTTTTTCCACAGTTTTTGAAATGTGTCAGCCAAATTTACAGTAAATGATTTATATCTCAATAAAGCTGTTAAATGAATATTGCAAACATATCAGAACTAAAATAATGTGTCAGTCATTATCTTCAAAATACAAATTATAACTAAGATACTAGAGGAATGTGGAGAGGGGAGGAATGAATATAAAAGAATATAAAATGGATATAAAAAAGTGTATTAGTTCCCTATTGCTGCATAACAATTTACCCCCAAAATCTAGCAAAACAATAAACACTCATTATTCCACACATTATATGAAATTATTCCACACCTTATATCAAAACTACGGAAGTGGTTGAGCTGTGTGGCTCAGGATTTAAGAGATTGTGATCAAGCAGTTGGCCAGGGCTGCAGTCACCTGAAAGCTTGCTTGGAGTTGGAGGATCCGCTTCCAAGATAACTTACTCACAAGGCTCTTGGCTGGAGGCCTCAGTTCCTTGCCCACTGGGCCCTTCTAGAGCTGCTCAAATGTCCTCACACATGGCAGATAACTTCCAACAGAGCAAGTAATCCAGAGAGAGCAACAGGGAGCTACAGTGCCCTTTCTGACATGGTCTCCAAAGTTGTACAAGTCAGAAAATCCAGACCCTATACCAGGGGAATAGCATCAATCCCACCTTTTGAACAGTGTCCAATTTGTGGAGATACTTGACACTACCACAGACGAAAGAGGAAAATGGGCAAAACTTGCCTCCTGGGAATAAATTGTCCAATCAAGTCCACATGCATTTATTAAGTGCCGTGATTGAGAGAGAGCAAGTAGAAAACGCATCCAACTTTGCTGTTTAGAATGACCATGAGCAAATCATGCAACCCTTTCGCTCCCTCAGTTATTTTTCCTGGTAAAGCAATTGGTTGAAAAAGATAAGCCCTAAATTCTGTTATCTCCCTAGTATCCAACAGTGCCTGACACATGGAACATATTCAATAAATGTTGATTGACACTCAGCAGAGTGAACTCCTATGTAAGAATGTTAAATAATGTGCAAATAGAGTCTGTTTTGTGCTCAATCCGATAAAAGCACTCATTTTCTAAAAAACTAATTTTTGAGGATTAGTTTATGCCAGACATTATTTAAAATGGCAAATTTTATGTCATATATGTATGTATATGTGTATATATGTATATGTAATATGCATTATAACAATATGCATAAACAATTGCATCAGAGAAATTCTTAATCAGGAAGTTCAGAGCTAAGTAAAAACCAGCAGAAGGTATGGGGGGGGGACAGGCTGTGGTTCCTATAGGCAGCTCTAACCAAAGTTGTTGTACTTGTGTTTCTTCTGTAGATTGGTTTTCAGTGTAGGACAATTATTTGATGGTGATAGAAGTCAACGTAGTACTTTTTTTTTTTAAAGATTTATGTATTTATGCATACAAGCTGAATGTAGGCCAGAGGTGATAGGGGAGGTGAGGTAGGGAAGGTGAGAGGATTCACCAGACACAGATTGGGGAGCAGAACAGGCAGATTGACTGAAACACATTGCTGAGGGGAGCAGTGGGTAAGACAGGAGAGGTCCCCTGTGCCATATGAGAAGCTACCTGGCCGGGGATTGAACTTGTGCAGCAGTAGCTGAGGATAGTTTCATAGCGCTGAGACTTAACCCCTTGCGCCCCCACCATAGTACTTTTGTTGGGGGGAAAGGACATTGCCTACAGCAGGACCTGATGAAACCTTGTGTAGTTCAGAGAATCCTCTGTATCTTGAGCTGAGTCATCTTTACTTGTTTGTGCCCATAAGTAAAAATTCACTGTATACTCAAGTTATGCACTTCATAGTTTGTTATACCTGATTAAAGAGTACTTTAAAACAAACAAAACACCTGCCCTTAGAGCAAAAGAGCACCACATGTTTCTCTCATGTATTCCCAGCATGTGCTTGTTGTCAGACAAGCATGTAAATAAAAACATTTTCAATGCTGTGAGGAAACTCACTGTTAGAAGAAAACTTTTTGTGAATCCTTCTGTAAATACAACTTTAGGTTTTAATATCTGACAAAACCTGAATACATCTGTAGTGCCAGTAAGGCACAGAGCAGGTTCTCTATTGATTCAGGCAGATGGGACTCAGTGACTTTTGCTTTTAGTGATCCTTCTGCACCATTTGTAGTGAGGCAAATGGGCGGGGGTGTCGGGCAGAGGCCAGGAGGCTGGCAGGCCTCCCAGCTCCCGACCTACCTTTACTGGCTTTCTCTCGTGGTCTCCTCACTGGTCTCTACTGTGCTCTGCTGCTTGGTCCTCTGCCACCATCCTGGGTGACACCGCCCTTATAGTCTCAGTCTCTCAGCTCAGGCACGCCCACGCACACACACCCACGCCATACTCTAGGTGCTGCCATTGGGCGGCATATAAGACCACAGGTGTCGATCCTAGGTGGGAAGGCAGAAAAAAAACTTGATAATTTCCATTTACCCTACAACACGAATTTCGTTTTTCTAAATTGAGATTGTGCTACCCAAGTTTGTCTGAGTGTGAAGGATTTACACTCTGGTGTTAGTGCTGGGGGCGGTTCGTGGAAACCAGGAAATGGTATGGGAAACAGGCATGCCTCTCCCCTCCCGGTCACCTCAGGAGGTCTACACTCAAATTCTGTACTAGTAGAACCAAGTTTTTCCAGCCTAACAGTTTTCAAGAACATTCCAGACAATACTAAATATATTGAAGTACTTATTATCCTTCCCAGCTGCCACTTAAACTTTAAGATCTTTTTTCGTCCAAGTAAAGAATAGACATAGCCTGTGTAATTGGCTTATTTCCACGCTGTTTAAAGGCCACCCTGCTCACCTGGTCTTCACCCTTCCTTGTCACTAGGAGCAGGTAGGTGGGAGCAGCATATAGGTACCTGCCCCATCTCTCTCACCTTTGCTCTGTTGCCATGGAAGCCACCCACTAAGTAGCACAAAGCAGAAGAGGAACAGGGTGACTCAGGCCGCCCGGGTCTGACTTCCAGGCACCGTCAGGAAACCGGAGAGGTAATTTCATTCTCAGACACAGTCACTCAAGTAACCAATGGTTGAGCTTAAGTTATTTCATGTCATAACCCTTATTACTTTTCTGACAGTAGAGATAATGCATACCACTGTAACAATTATAGCAAATACAAAAACCACATAAACTCAAACATTCCAGAGGCCAGCCTCTCAGAGAAAGCTACCACCATTAACCTTTGTTTATACTCCTCACAGAGAGTAATTAAGTGGCCCACTTCCCAATTGGCTTTCAAGTTTCACTATACCCAGCTGATCCCTCTTAGAGATGGTGGGTGGTAGATAAATAAATTGACACAGCTTTTGGAAATCTTCATTTGAATCCCCCTAAGGTAGAGGTGGCTCCAGGAGGGGCCTGATTTCTCTCACTCACTCACATCCTCCTCCCTGGGCCTTCAGAAGGGACAGCACAAAGAAGGCCAGGTGTGATCAATCAAACCAGCAAGTTATCGGCTATCTCAGTCCGTACCAGACTCTTGCTGAGTAGGCCCTGGACATCACCACATGCATCCCTCCTCTTCTCAGGTAAGCCATAAAATAAAATGTACTGTACTTTTATTTACATTAAATTAATTAAAGTTGAATTCGTCCTTTTTGCCAGAATTTTGTAGCTGAGGCCATTCCGTCCACACTGTGATAAGCACTGAGGGCAAGACTGGGGGGGCACTAAGGGCAGCAAGGGAGGAGGCCGAATAGGACAGACCCCTTTCCATGATGCTTACCTTCCACAGAGCACAAATAGGAGACCAGCAGACAGGAAGAGGTGGTTCAGGGTTAGGACAGGAAAGCAGAGGGATGTAAGGGGGCTCAGGGTCAGAGAAACTACACCTCAGTGCCTGGCAAGGGAATTCATTTGACCCTACTTTTTGCTTGTCTTTTTACACCCATGGAAACAGTAGTTGGTTCTGTGTGAACTATTTTTACATTTAATCGCTGGATTCTCTGACTGTTATGGCAGCAACTGTTTTGCATGAAATAGCATTTGTTGGATCTTCACAAGAAGATGGCTGGTTTTCTTGGTTCTTAGATCAGAGATTAAGTGTTTGGGTTTAAGACATACAATTATGGGAGGAAGTATGTGGCCCCCGCATCCAGGACTTTGGGAGAAGGCTCCCTCTCAGTGGGACTTGCATACTGAGTGTTTTGCCAGCAAGCACAGGGCAGGTTCTCTATCAATTGGCACAGATAGAGGAAGGAGAATCCTGGAGCTCTCAGTGGCTTTTTCAGGCTTTAATGCTCTTTCTATGCCTATTGTTGTGGGGCAAGCCCGCAGGCAGGCAAGGCTGGAGCCCGGAGGCCAGAAGGCGGACAGGCTTCCTGGCCCCAGGCGAATCTTTATGTTTTTCTTTCTCTGGGCTCTTTCACAGTTCTCTCATGGGCTCTTCCTCTCATAGCTGTTCTCCACTGTAGCCATTTCTGTCTGAGTGACGTCTCCCTGTAGCCTTGGCTTCTAGGCCCAGGTGCGCCCACTCACGCATGCCTACACTGCACTCCAGGTGCCGCCATCAGCCCCTCGCCCACTCTCCCAAGTGCCTCCTGCATTCAAGGCTGCAGGTGATAGCCACAGAGGCTAACTGGCATAAAAGCCTGACCATTTCACTCACTACACTCAGGTATGCAAGGCGGTCCATGGATGCTCCTTCTTCCAAAAAAGCATCTGGACGTCCCTGGGCAGTGAGGACCAGGAGAACACCCCAGCAAGCCCCACTGCTCCAACTTCTGTGGCTCACACAGGCCCTCTCACTGTTAGGAATCAACACGGTGCTTCTTTTTCCAGTATTCACTTTACTAGAACAAGTGATCCAAAGAGATGCTTCTTTATCACCATTGTAAAGGAAATTTCATATCATTGCTAATCATAAAAATAAATGCAATAATTCAAATTGCTCTTGCATTTGAACTACAAACTGTTGCTGGCCTGAGGGAAAGAACTCTGAAGAGGGGCTTTTTCGCTAAATGATTCAGCGTCCCCAGTGCCAGGGCTGTGACTGGGCAGCACAGACCGGGTCTCTGGCTTGTCCCGGGCAGACCGTGGTTCTGAATAACACTCCATGGTGGCCAGTGAACTACCATCACTTCCATCTGCCATTTCCTCTGAGAAGAATCACAGCTGTACTTTTCTTCTAACAGTTTGTTTTGCTCGTGTGTCTGTAGACCCCGAAGCAAGGAAAGCATTCTAAACAAGCTACGGGTATAAACACAAGAGGAAACCAACAAACACATCCTCTGGGTTCCATAGAAACATCACGGAAGGTCCAACTGAAGGAAGAAGCCAAGAAAGTCAATAAACAAATTGGTGGAGATGCAACATACAGAGATGAGATGTCTGGAAGAAATAACTGAAACACTGAGTGGAGGAAAAGGGAAACAACATGGAAGTTTTGGGGGCTAAGAAGTTCCCTGAGCTTGATGCTCAGGATTATGATCTAGGGCTTCTGGATTATAAAGCTGCCCTCCACCCCTCCCACCAGGAGACTCCAGGTCACCTAAGAATTGTTCCTTCTCTGCCTCCCCTGCCGGTGCCTATCCCCGCTGTGCCCATGTAAGCCTCACCTGGTCGATTCACCACCGCCACTTTGATAGTGAAAATTACCCCATCGAGGTGTGATGTTGTGCTCACCACTGGGGGCGAGGTAGGGACTATCCTATATTGTGCACATATATTTGACTTTTACAGGGACTACTGAACGCCTCGCCATCGTGTCTAATCTTTAGGTAAATGGTTTACCTCTTAGGAATTTTATATGAAGTCAGATGGCTGGTAGAGCTGCAGCAGGAGCCCAGATGGCTCGTAAAAACTGCCCGCCCTCTACTATGCCCCTGCCACCTCCAGTCCCTGGCTTCCTTGTCTTCCCGTTGCCCTGGGCCTTTAAAGATAGGAGCTTGTGTATGTAGGAAATCTTGTTCTCCCAACTGAGGACTCGGGGAGCCTCTGGTGAGTGATATTCAAACCTAGAATTTAAGAACCTCAGACTGGCAGAGGGCCTGGGGTGAGTGGGGGCAGGGAAGTCAGTGAGGAGTTTCCGTGCAACCGTTTTGCCAAGTAACAGTGACAACTATTGAAGTATGAAAGTGCAGGATAAAAAGCTAATTGGAGGTTTAGAGAAAAGGAAAAAAAAAATTGAGAGGAGTTGGAATTATTTAGCTTGGAAAGGAAGTTTATTAATGTTTTTGCATATATTTCACAGGGAAATCACCTTCCCACAGGTCTCAGAGGCCCATGATCATCTCTGCCCTCATCCCAGCACAAACCTAACCAACACACAAGTCTGGTGTGAAGAGGCGAGACCACAGGTGGGTTCTTAAAGCTCACTGCAGCTTCTGTTGACTTGCTGGCTTGAAAATGAAGTTTAAGGTTGTGCCTTGTTCTCTGAGTAGTTGGCATCAACCAGTCTTTAATCTTTATGACAATCAGGTGTCATCTGACTCAATTCTGGAGAAAGTGGTGGTTCCTCCTAGCAACCACAGCTGTATTCTTAAATATAAAGTCAATAGGGCCTCCTTTACCTACTGTGTTTAGGACTCAGATGAAGAATGTTACAAACATTTCAGGTACACAGATTATTTCTTGAAGTTCTTTTTGCAGTGATTTATCTTTGGGGACTGTCATAAAAGAAGATAACACAGAGGTTAGCTTTTATATGTGGACTTTCTTATAAGAACATTGATTTGTGAGAGTCCTTGAAAAGAACAAATAATACGTTAAAGTTCAGATATGTTTTCATTTAAAATGTTACATGAATTAGAGTTCCCTGTTGGAGAAATGCTTTGGTTTCTGTAGTTAGTTAAACATGTTGCCTTAAGTAAAATGTTAAATGGCTGAACCATAGTAATTTTGCCCACAACTCCTCTTACTGGTTGGAAAGAAAAAAATGTCACAGAGAAATTCTGAGGGTTTCTGCCCCTGGAGGCAGGACCTGTGCTGGTTGTGTGGGAGGACTGGGCTGCAGGGCTGGGGGTGGCCCAGCTGGCTTTTAGGCTAAATCATCCAGTGAGGGCCCTGTACAAACCCTCCTAGCTGCCAACAGGAAGCAGTCTAGCTAGTCCACCCCCAGAGAGCCTGTCTTGGAACAGGGATGGCAGAACGGAGACCTGAGCAGTTGGAGCCATTAGCCTCTCCTCTTTGGTTCCTAACATTTTAGGGACATCGTTGGTGAATACAATTGACGTCACTTTTACCAGTACTTGCTATTACACAATTTAAAAATTCTTTCCGGTTTGATAGACTTGAAAATGTTACACTTTATGTTTCTTTCAGTGCCAGTAGAACGGACTTTTCCATATATTTATTGGCTTTTTTGTGGCTCTTTTTTGAGTTACCCGATCAGCCCCCTCCCCTATTCCCAATCTCACTGGTCTGACTGTATGTGTTGTGGGGCGAGGGGGGCACAGGAGTCCCACTGAGAGGATCCTGCAAGGAAAAGCCCAGACTTTGACTCTGAAGCCTCAGCTTGACCACCTAGGCTTCTGGAGCTCCGCTGAGGCATTTTGAGGGGTGTGCCTCTGCCTTATATCCAGTCTTTGCCACTATGTCAGAAAGCAGGGGGAAAAGAGAGAGGAAGTGGCAAGGTCAGGTCCTCTTCCTTTCTTCTCCCTTCCCCTCCCCTCCCCTTCTCTCCACTTCCCTTTTCTTTTGTTCAGCACATGGAATGGATGGTGCCCAGATATTTTATAATAGAAGTTTGAATATAAAGTGGAGTTAGGGAACTATGCAACTGAAGTATTTACCAGGGGAAGAAAAAGTGAAGGTCATTTTCCTTTCTTAACAACAAACAGACTTGTGAGCTCTCTGAGCAGGCTAATGATTTGGTGCTCCTTCAAAGTGATGTTCTGACAGCAGAATGTTAATACTGGGCTTGGGGAGTGGGGCGGTGAAACCAGAAAGGGAAGGGTGCCGGCAGCTGCCTGGTCACTCTCCTGTGATCCCAGACTGAACAAATCTGGGCCCCACTGGTGCACCCCCTTGACAAAACAAGAGCCCTGCTGATAACTGACTTACCCTTCTCAGAGGCAATTTTGCAATCATTTATTTCTTACTAAGGGTACCCGTGGTGTTGACCTCACTCTCAAGGGCCATACCCCACCCAATCCCAACCAGAGAGCTGGTCTGATAACCAGGGCTGCCTTCCCCCCGCCCCCCACGCCCGCTGATGGTGCTTTCATGCCTCACACACTGGCTGGCTCATCCCTCAGTTTTGATTTTCTCTAATGGGACCTCTGAACTCCTTTCCTGTGAATGAACCTCAATCGAAGTAGTCATTGCCCTCAAATACGCAACTTACTATAACTGAAAACTTTCATTCAACTTTTAGGCTTCCTTTTCGGTATGAATAATCCCAATTTCTTTCATTTGACTTCAAACTTTTTTCAGCTCTTCCCAACTGCCAGCTCTCTCCTCTTCCAGGCCCTCACACACGTGAGACTCTTTACCTAGTTCCTTCTCCCTTCCCTCTCTGACTAGCTCACCCTTCAGGTCTAAATGAAAAGGCCCCTTCCCCTGGGCAGGTTTCCCCAGCTCTGCTGAGCTGGGATGGGTGTTCCTAACTTGTATATTTCCTGTAAGAGCGACAGCACACTGTATTGTTACTCACGTATAAATGTCTGTCTTCCCCACCAGGCAGAAGTCTCACGTCTTGTTTGTTTAATGGAATATCTGTCTCATAGAGCTGTGCTTGGCACGTAAACAATACCCGTTGGATGAATGTTCCATTTGTTGACTGCAAAGGACCTTATCCCCTTCTGCTTTCAGGATGACATTTTAGTCCCTGATTTCAAAGTCGAGCCCTTGTTCCCAACCCTCCCAGGCTCCCTACAGCTGGTGTTTACTCAGCCTGATGGCAGCCCCAGGCTGTGTAGGGGAAGTGTGTGTCTGGAGCAGTGGCTATCTTTAAAGGGTTTGTATCAGCTGGGTGGACTTCGCCTTAGTCAAATCAGGGTGACCGTTACACTAGCCAGAGTCCTCGGCAGGTTTTGTTTACCCTGGGATCGCCTCCAATGTACCAGCTGATGGCTTTAAACACTTTTTATGGTCTCTGACTTGAACAGACTCAGATTTTCCCCTTTCATCTTCCAATCTTTCCCTAAGATTACCCTCCCTCATTAGTTCAAGCTTTGTTACAAATACTTTTCCATGTGTGACTTTCCCTGCAAAAACCTGTCTTCTTAGCTAAACTAATCCCTCGTGCAGAGATAAGGCTCACAAATGCCAAGGACTAGCTGCAAAGGGCAGATGGCAAGTTTCCTGATGCTGTTTGGTTACCGATCCACATTTACAAAGGTTTCTCTGCCTCCACAGGATGGGAGAGGGTGGTTTTCAGTTGGGGGGTGGGGGAGGGCAGGCTTTTTTTTGGTGGGGGTTATATATAATGGAGATAAATTAGTGGTTTCCTTAAGGGAAAACAAAGTTGAAGGGGGAGGATTAAAGGCAGGGGTTGAGGTTAATATGGATACAAGCTTAGTCTAGGATAGCATGAATCTTAGTGAAAAATATGACAGAAACATGTTTAGACCACACACATTTACATTAGTTGAGCACCTGCTATGCATGCCAGTGACCAGTACAGTGGAAACAAATATAAATAATACGTGGTCTTCACCCTCAAGGAGCCCACAGTCTGTTAGGACAATAACAATATGAATGGCATGTGCCACAAAATATATATATTTGTTTTGTCCCTGAGTTTGTGATGGTCAGGAATCCAGATGCAGTTTATCTGGTTAACTCTGGCTAAGGATCCTCTGGCTAAGGGTGCCCATCTCAACTCACAGTGTGACTTAATGTTAGGAGGAAGGTGCCCATGCTGGTAGACAGAATCACTTATAACGTAATCTCTCAAATGATGTCTATTACTTCAGTCACATAACATTTGCTTGACACTAGTCACTGAGTCCAGCTCACTCTCAAGGGAAGAGAATTGCTCCAGGTGTGCCTACCAGGCCCAGGAATTCCTTAGAGGCTGCCCACTGTGCCCCTCTACCCTGTCCCATGCTCATTCCTCCTTCCTTTGCTTCCTTCCCAGCTCAGCATGTGCTTCTCAAAAGAACTGCTGATTGCGCCCCTCTCTGTGTGTCACCAGGAGTGAGGAATGGCCTTAGTCATAAGAGGACACAGGGATGGCTATTCTGCTTGTACAGGTAGCAGACCTAGAAGGACTTAGTTGTGTCGGCAGAGGTGCCTTCTGAAGAGGCCACATCCTGAGTAGGAGGAGGTAGGCTTAGAAAGAGGTCATTCCTGCGAATATCTGACTAGAGGAGAGCCCTGTTGCAAGATGTCACCTGAAGTCCTGGCCTGTGCCTTTATGCTGCTAAGTAGCACCCCTCTTAGAAGGATGTGTCCAGTCCCTCTTGAAGGCATGGGTGGAGGGGAGAGGACAGTTTGACAGTTTTGGTGCCACCTCAGGGTTGAATCTGTCCCATCTGGTGGTGGAGAACAAACTGACCTGGGTACATCTTCCCACCTCCCAACCAGAACTTTCCAACCTTCCTGGCTCTGAGACCCAACATCCTCAACCTTTGGCCCAGGTCCTCTTTGTCTCTGTGAGCTCTCTGGTAACTCAAGTCAGTCCTTGCTACCACTTAGTTGAGAAGCACTTAAGTCCTCCCTGGGGGCTGGTAGAAGTCCTTGGTTACCCTAGGCTCCAGTATCTAAGCCCTGAAGTTACAAGGTGGCTGGGAAGCAAAAGCTGTTACGTGTACACATTGTTGACTCATGAACTCACCTCTCTGAAAAGGTGGCCATATGCAAATCCCTTGAGCCTAAGTAAGGTGCTCCTTCTGGCCAGCCCCTCATCCTCTTTAGTCTTTCTCCCGCTGATTTTCCAATGCTGTAAATGTACAGAAAATAGATACAAATCAAATGCACTTTCATGAAGTGGGAGGTGAAGTTAGAGACCTGCTTGCTCTTGGGCAAGTCGATTAACAAAAAAGGATCCAACAGAACTAGAGCAAAGAACAGACAAGGAGACAAAATTGACAAGGACAAAGATACAACTGGCTCTTCAAAAGAAGGTGATTTGAATATCAAGGGTACAAGAAAGGCCCTCAGAAACTGATGAAACACGAATATTTTTTGGCAGACAGTTTCTCTATCTGCCTGCCCTGGAATGTAAAATGAAGGAAGACATGCTGTGCTCTCATATCATTTTATCAAATAACTAATGCCAAAAAAGAGAAATATCAACTCATTCTTTTTTTTTAAGTCGATAAGAACTAGTGCAAGATCACACAACAGCCATTTTATAAAATAAGTAAAATGTATTTTTCTGAGTTTTAGTTTTGTTTGTAGATGAAGTTCCAATCAAACACCTTTCCAGCCTCATTATGTATTATCACTTTTCAGATAAAGTTAGTGGAGACAGTTGTGTGAGGCTGAAGGCAGGTCTAAGGAAGGAGAAAGAACATTTTAAGCAGAAGCATCAGCTAACAGGATGTGGAATGAAACTCTTCCTGTTGTCTCAGGTGTTGGCTACATCTTCAAAGCTGAAGTCAATGTAAGATAAGGACCAGCATTCTCAGAGAGGTGCTAAAGAAATCCCACAGGACTTGCTAACAAAAGGTTAGCAGTTCCTGAGAGTTCGTTCTTTGAAGGGAATTTGTAAAAGGAACAAGCTTTGCTTTTTCTTTCCCTCCCCATGGGGTAGGGGTTCCAGCCACCCAAAGCAAGCAAACAGGGGACCAGGAGAACCAGGGATCTTGCTAAAAGGAGAGAGAAACTGGCCTTTCACTTTGTAGGCAGAAACTTGTTGAGTGCTGGAAACCTTTCAGCCTGCTTAGTGCTGCTACCAGAGCAGGAATGGCCAGGGTGTGGAGAGCTTGCCATGTGTCTCCTGGGGCTTGGGGGAAGGGAAGACTGGTGCCTGGCTCTTGGGGAGATCTGAAAGCAGGAGGCTAGCTGGGACTGAGTGCCAGGATAACGGCAGAGCTGGAAGCAAGGGTAGAAAGACACATTTCTGCCATTTGAAATGGTTAAGGGTAAGTGGATTTCAGGGGCCAAGTGCTAGCTTGAGGGCTTCTGCCTGGGCAGGGGTCCTAGCAAAAAGACTGAGAGATGGGCTGAGAGGGTATCACTCAGAGTGCAGGGAGGGAAGTCCCTGTGGTGAGAGTAGAAAAGGTACCTCAAAAGTCCCATTAGTATACCATACAAAAGAAGTGGACCTAGAATGCAGAGAACTCCAGATACTCAGGAAAACTGCACATCTGAACGTAATGGCCTGTGACCCTCCCTTATTTTTCCTCATCTGATGAATATTAGAAGATATTAATAAAGGCTGGGGTGGGGAGTATGGGTGCACAGTGGAGAAGATGAGTCAAGAGGAAAGAACAAACCTCACCTCCTTTCTGACTGATGGTTTGTAAGCCCATGTCAGACCTGAACTAAATAGAAGGAAAGACTTTAACTTGGATGTGAGATTCAAGTTTGGGTTTTGATTGGAGCTTTTAATATCCCCAAATGGGACAGTTCTGATATCTGAGTGTGATCACAGTCTTGGGATCTTTTGGAGAAGTCCACAAAGAGCAAGAAAGGAGACTCAACAGAGCTTGTCTGAAGACAAAGGTGGCAGAAAAAAAAGAAAAATTGAATCTTACCAAATTTTGTTGGCACTGTAAATATGGTGACATATCTTTGAGTAAGAGTTATGTTCCAGTTTAAAACTGGAGAGTTTTCCCATTTCACATGTGCACTTGCTCTTGGACTTTCATGCCCAGAACAGGGCTCCTGCCCTAGAAGAATATACTGTCGATGGGAAAACAGGAAAAGGAGCAAGTATATTAGCATTATTATAGTGTGAAAGTGAGGAAACTGTATAAACATAGAGTAGGCCACCAACACAAACATGGAGGCCACTTCCAAGGAGGAGAATAATGGGGCAGTGCTGATGAATTGACTTTTACATGTTTTGGTGGTGTGAGTAGATATAGGCCTGGAGGGTCCGAGCCTTGTCTGTGTGCCAGAGATCAGGATTTGGCACCATCACGCTCACTCAGTATTCACCCTGCAGGTGAATCAGATCTCTCTGAACACCTGCATATAGAGAAGACAGTAGCTGTGGATGAAAGTTGGTCGGCTCGGGGTGCATTTGCAAATGCCTATACCCAGGACCTTAACACCCATTTCCTATTCTAGTACCGTGGTACAGATTACTTCATACAGAATGTAGCAGGGCAAAGTTAGTCCCCAAGGGATAGAAGCTTGAAAGCTTTAGCCCCTGGCATCCAGGAGGATCTCTAGCCCTAATATTGCTGGTTTAACCAGGGGCGCCACACAGGTGCACTGTGGGAGGCAGCTGTCAGATTTAGATCCAACAGACCAAGTGGCTGCCTGTCTTCATAAGCCCAGATGCGAGTCTCAGGTCTGTCTTACCCATTTTATAGAGAGGTAAGGTAAGCCATAAAAAGACCTGGCCAAAAAAAAAAAAAAAGTGGGGGAGGCTCAAGAAAGGGTCTTGACTGTGAACCAACTATATGCCAATCTGTGTCCTTGTAAGAGGTGAAGAACCACCAGTGGCCCTAGGAATGAAGAGGGATCCCCATGTTTGAGAAGTGAATAGACGGGAAAATAGGATAGAACAGTTGGGGAAATGAGAAAAACAATAGCAGAGTGTGTTAAGGAATGAGGGTTTAGAAAATAGATTAATAGAACAAAAAGTTACCCGTTGAATTTGGTGCGGGGTGGTCATTACTCACCTTGGAAAATCCAGTTGTAATGCAGAGACAAATTTGGGAACCGGACTGTACAGGCTCAGGTCTGGCTGGGCTTCAATCACCTGGGGGTAGTGAGTAGAGATACCACTTTCCAGAGACCAACAATGAAGCAAAGCTGATAGTGCAAGGAACAAGCAGTGCTTGGGGGCGGGGGGGAATAATCACATGAGGGAGAGTTTTTCTCTTTTTTTCTTCATTTGGGAGATATTGAAGTTTATCTGAATGATGGTGGGGAAGAGGGAGGGGGAGGTTGAAGAGGTGAACAAATGGGAGAAATGATAACTGATGGAAGAACTCAGGAACTAGGAAGAGATGGGCCTAGAAGAGCACAGATGTTGCACAGGCAGGGGAAATTGGTTGTACAAGAACAGGAACATACTTCACTAAGTCAGGGAAAGGGTGTAGATAAGTGATAAATGGAGGAATAAAAAGGTTGACACATTTGCTTTTTGGTGGCAATGGTGTAATCCCATTCAACAGTGAATTTCCTAAAATATTTTATAGTTTCAAAGTATTTGTATAAATATCTCATTTAATCTCTGTTAATTCCGGTTGGTTCCAAATCTGGTACACATCTCCAGGCCTCTGTTACTCTTAGCTACCCCAAAATGGTGCTTTCTCCTCCTGTAGCCCCACACAACTCAAACGCCTTCAAACTAAACATTTCCCTATATGTTGACCCAAACCAGCTCTTACAAGTCTTTCTTACAACTACTGCTGTTGAGGAAATCCGAACAACTGATTCTTTGCTACCTTATCTTTGTGACTCAGATTTCCCTGCCACCCCATGGCAACCAGCTCCAGCAGGCCAGTGTTCATGCTCTGACTTGCCACAGAAAAAGACATTAGCCAAATCCAGATCTACATTCAAATTGTGGTTCCATCTCTTGGTTAAGGTGAAGACTATTCCCTGACTTAATGTAGTTCAACTTGAGATGATTTGGATTGAGGACACTTGACCAGGCACCACTCGCTTTCCTATAGCTACTCAGAACTCCGAGGAATTGGGGCAGTGGCCGTGATCCATTGGTCTCTCTGACTTCTAGCTATCATTGGCCCCACAAGCTTTCTCCCAGGCCTTTCTGGTCTTCGATAGCACCATGACAACACATTCTTGGGATCTCTTGATTATTAGTTCATAATGTGAAAGAGGGAAGAAGGGCAGATTTTAAAATTGCAAAAAAGTGTGAAAAGCAGAAAATTGCATTGGATCAAGGAAGCAACCTTTGACTGCGGAAGTCATTTCGAAGGTTCTTTTCAAAGAGAATTTTGAAAATGCTGTGAGCAATAATAGTATCATTTGCTAATAAGGTGCTCTTAAGACCAACATTTATTTGGTTTATACTTTTTTGTTTGTTTGTTTTTTAAATATTTATTTATGCATACAAGCTTGGGTGTAGGCCAGAGGTGTGGGGTGGTGAGAGGATTCACCAGAGACAGAGTGAGGAACAGAACAGGCAGATCTACTGAAATACATTGCTGAGGGGAGCAGCAGGTGAGGCAGGAGAGGTCCGCTGTGCCATGTGGGAATCTCCCTGGCCAGGGATTGAAATCGTGCTGCAGTGGCTCTGGATAGCTTCATAGTGCTGCGCTTAACCTGTTGCGCCCTGGGTTTATGCTTTCTAACATGTTCATTAAAATTGTTCATTACTCTATGATCAGAGTTTATGCAATCTTTCAAGTGTGCTATTAAAATGAAGCTCTTCTAGCTTAGTTGGAAAGATTTTTTTTTTTAATGTGATTCCAGGTTCCTATTTTATGCTAAGTGTCTTTAAACTTTCGAGTCTGAAAGATTATGGCCTTTTGACATTGTGAATAAACAGTGTGGTTAAAGGTCATAGCTTTAAAAAATGCCATACAGTTTAGCTTTGACTTGTACATTCAAGAGGCAGATAATTTTGACCCCAGAATGAAGGTGAAATTGCTAATGTCAATAGGACAGAAAGCAAAATTACATTGATTTGAAGGTAACTGTCTCTCTGGGTGTTATGCTTTAATTTAAATCAAACAGATTCACCACATATCAGTATACTGATAAAATATAAGACTGGACACTATTTCTGCTCAGGGAAACTGTCCTGGTTACCCAAGAAAATTCGTTCAGGAATTCTCTTCTCCTCATCATCTTTATCCTTTCCCTCACTTTCCATTCATTCAGCAGCCAAATCATGGGCTTCTTTATACTTTTTCCAGGCTCCATGTTAAGTGGAGTGCACCCAGAATTTTCTCCTAGGCTTGACCGTAGGTGCAACCAGGCATGACCAACACACTCCCCCTGGTCTTCTTGCACGTTGCTGTTTCAGGAACCACCTCTCAGCACCTCCACCAAGCGAGGCCTGGCCTGAGAACCAGGAACTGTAATAATCTGTGCTGACCTCAAGCCCACATGCACCAGGTGGTCATGGCAGGGAATGAGTAGCACATTTCCCCCAAAATGTTGAGGTCCTAACTTGGTCTTTTGTTAATGAAGATGTCTCCCCAAAGAAGCCATTGGAAAGCTGTGGTACTGCTGAGATTTCCTTTTGCACCCTAACTTTTAAAGTAAAAACCCACATTGGCTTATTTTACATTTCCTAGGCTCCCAGGGGGACATGAGTCGGCTCCCCCTCTGATTGTATGCACTCACTGGAAGCCCCCAGCTCTACAGCAGAGCCAGTGCCCCAGCTCCCATCTGCAGTGTCAACAGCTCTTTTCTCTCTTGAAAACCACTGATGACCATAGGTTTGGGTTGGGTTTTTTCCTTAATTTTTGGAAGAAAAGAAAAACATACAGGGTAAAGACACAGTTATGTTGTCTGAGTGATTATTTGGCCTCTGGCTAACTCATGGTCTCATGGGAGGCCAAGAGAAGAAGCCTTGGTAAAAATTAGCTCATTTTTTCCTTTCTGTAAACACAACCTGAAAAAATGTAAACCAGCTGAGTCGGCAGAGTCTTTGCCTGACCCAAATGAAGGCATTTATGGTATCAAAGAAAGTTTACTTAGAGACATTTCAACTTGGGTTTCCTGTGAATGAGTTGGGAAGAAAGTGAATGGATAAGACCCAGATGGAAACTGGGTACATAGTACACTAGAAACCAGTGCCTTTATGAAAAATAGGGAGACTTTATTTGGAAGATAGTTCTCGGGGGCAAAGAGGGAATAGAAGAAACACCTCCCAGAAAGAAACATCTCCCCAGAAAGCCCTAAGATATGCCCTAGGTTTAAATACAATTTCCCTGGCCTTTAATTCTGAAGCAGACATTAGGACTGGGCTGACAATTTAGAGAAGTCTCTTGGACAGCAAAGTTTTCTTCTCCGAAATTATGATGCAATTAATCTCAAGTAGATATCACAGTTGCTCAGGCAGCCCTACCATGACAATATTGAGTTAGCAGAACACGGTTTTTAGCTTCATTAATCAAGGCTCTTTATTAAGGTGTTCTATTCCATGGCTGTTTCCTCTATAGAATGTGGATGGAGTCATGCCCAAACCCTCCCTCTCATGATATATGGTGGAAACTATGCTAAAAAGACAAAAACTCATTACATTGTTTGGACTTAAAGATTGATGGTATTTATATCCAACGCATGTAATTTCTTTTTTGTATTATTGAGGTAACATTGGTTTATAACACTGCCTATGTAGTTTCATTACTTCTCTCCATCTAAATCAGCCAGCACACATTCCTGAGCACCTTTGAAGAGGGCTGGTGTCCAGAAGCCTTAACTGTGTTCCTTGCCCTCAGGAAACATCATTAAGGACTGTGTGCCACATTAATTAACAGTTGAAGACAGGATGTGATAAGTGCCAAAGGAGGAAGGATGGAAAGGCCTAGAGAAATTTAAGGAAAATGAATATCAATGGGAGACTAGGCTTCCTATTTTTATAGGGATATTGGATCTGTCTCCAGAAGAAAGAACTTGGAAATCCCAGATAAAAGGATTTTAGCTTATCACCAAAAAGAACTCCTAAACTGAGAAGGCCAATTTAGTGAGGTTGCCAGAGGCACAAAACCAGAGGCTGAATAATCATCTACTAGGGATGCTGTAAAAGCGTTTTCTACAATGAGTAAGTGATTTCAAAGACTGACTTAGACCTTTGAAACAGTGACTGGCACAGTGACTGGAACATAAACTCAATCTTGACCTCCCTGAGGAGCAGGAGCTGTGCTGGGCCTCAAAGGAGGATTGACCCGTAGATGAGCACATTGTCCCCTTTTGTGCTCCCACACCACCCACTTCCTGTGGCCTGGAAAGCCCGTCGACCTATAGCAAAGCAAACTATGGCAACAGAGCCTTGGTGCACAGAGCTTAGAATCCAAGATAGGTGTATTCATGCTTAAGGTTTGTGTGTTTCACCAAATGTAAATTTTACCTTAAAAAAAAAAAACTAGATGATTATATGCAGTGTGTACTGATGTCACAGCTTTAGAACACATGTCAAAAATGGATTGATGGGTGGATAAGAGATAAGTAGACATGTGATGAAATATACTAAACAAAAAGCTAGTTGTCTATTCTAGGTAATAGATAATATGTGTATAGATATATGTGTTAATTATACAAATTTCAATTTTCCTGCCTTTTGAAATTTTTTATAACAAAATGTTGGGGGGAAATAGCCCATGTAGCTTCATTGAAGAGCATGAATGGCTCAAGCGTTCACAGACTTGAAACACTCCAGAATATAATAGTAGTGCAAGTTTATTGTGTGTTTTCTGCTCACGAGGCACTTCAGAGGTACTATCTCACCTCACAACCACCCATGAAGTAAACACCGTCATCCTCTTTGTAAATGTGTCGCTGAGAAATGGAAGACAGGAAGGTGTCCAGGGTCACACAGCTGGAAAATGTCAGATTCAGAATCTGAACCCAGGTTAAGTGACTTCTTAACTTAAGACCGTGACTAATGTACCACACTTGGGACCCAGAAGCAGATGCCTGGCCTGACGCCTTGTGTTGGGTGGAGCGCATCGGATGTTTGATGTTTGGGAGAAAGTGGGAGGGATATTTGCGTGTTGGCCCGTCCCTCCTCCTCTAATGACTTTGTGAGGGTTTGGTTCTTTAATTGCTCTTTAATTGCTAGACACCTAGACTGCCATCTGGGAATTTTTTTTCAGTTTTATTCATTTAAACAAGTTTATTTAATCAACAAGACGCTGACTTAAAAGGAAAACTACTTAGGAGTCATTTCTTTTGAGTAATGGATCCCTACTTAAAGACAGATTGTCCCATATATATCAGGTCCATGCATAAACATTATAAAATTGTCAAATTGTCCTTGATTTTACAATGATAAATGAGAAACACTAAAATTCTACCATCAAACAATATGCAAGGATTTTTTATGGGTTTGGTTTTTTTGTTTGCTGGTTTGGTTTTTGGCTATAGTGAAACAAAAAGCAGTGAGAGCAAAATAAGTTACTAGAATATAAAGATAAGATCCGAATGATGGTGATGCTAATGAGAAAGGAGATATTTTGCAGTCATTTTCTCCATCCCATCTCCATTTGATCTCCATCCAAACATACCACTGGCTGTTCATTTTTTAAAATGCAGCCTGTTCATGCACATACACCACTCACTTTATGTGTAGTAAAGGGATGGGGCAGGGGGTAAAGGCTTATATACTATAATAGAGACTATATGTAGTGGTCAGGATGTGGTGGGAACAAATTCAGGTTTTCTAAATGAGAACGTGCAAGGTCTGTACAAATAAGAGTTCTGGAGTAAAGAGCAGGTTCCCCATCTAGCAAGCACCGCTGGGCCCCTTCCGCCACCATTTTCACCCATGTGGTATGTCGGCCTCACTGATGGACTGCCAGCTAATTGAAATCTGATTTGCCTTGTTGACAACAAAGCCTGTTGTTGACAACAAGCTTCCATAGTTTACCAGGTGGTATGTATAGTCATTCCTCAGTTAGCACCATTGATAGGCTCTGGGAATCTGCAACTTTAAGCAAAGCAACATATAAGGAAGGTCATTTTGTTGTATATTGATTGGGGTTATTTTTTCTCATCACCATTATGGGAACAATTATTGAACGACGTAGGCATCATCTCCCTACTCCTTCACGATATAGAAGTGTACTTGTATACACACATACGTGTATTTACACATACACACAATGTGTTCAAGACTAAAGGGTGCTCCTGCCAGTTCTGTGGTGAGTCCTTTCTCTGATGCAGGGTATGTACAAACGACCTGTCTGTGTCCATCACCCCTTCCAAATTCTGACATCAGCATTGACCCTCCTCCACTTCCTATGGACTTGTCCTGTCCTGTTAGCTATTTCATATAGTTCCAGTGGGACTGTTCTGATAGTGTCTTGCAACCTTCTGGCTTCAATGGCTGAACCATGCAAAAGGCAAGAGACCCAAATCAGGCCAAGAGTCTTTCCCTAGGACTTAGAGGTATTCAAGCAGTGGGGAAGAGCTCAGTTTTTGCTCGAGGGTTGCTAAGCTTGCACGCTGTTGGTTGGAACTGTCTTTGATCCCACTGTCCTGCAGCCACATGGAGGAATACTATGAACAGAGTGAGAAAATAAGAAATCTGACGCTAGCAAGGCTACTTTACACAGTTCTGCCTTGTGCCCTCCACACCCTGTGCACAGACACAGGGGTGTGTGTTTGGTGGTAGTAGTAGGGGCAGCTGCTTAAGCCAGTGTGACCTGGTTTTTGTAATTTACACCTGAGACAGTTGTTTCAGCATGTGTATAATGGATTGGGTACAGGATTTAGAGTGAAGACCAGTGTGCAATGCCTACAGCTGGTTCTTATTAACTGTGTTTAAGATCTCTAACTTGTCCAAACCCTAGTCTCTTCATCTGTAAAAGATATTTGTGAGGCTTAAATGAGCTAATTGTGTGAAAGTGCTTTAATCATGATAAAATGCTGCCTAAATATTAAAAGTAAGCACCTTCCTCTTTAAAAGGGAGGAGAGTGGAGTCTCCTGGATGTACCCTCTCAGTCAACACACTCTACCCAAGGGGATCCCTGTTCTGTCATCTATCATCATAGATTGTCAGGAAACCTGGATTCGAATCCCAAGGCCGCTTATTACTAACTGTATGCTTTAGGCAAATAACCGAACTTCTCTGAGCCGTAGTTTTTTATCAGTAAAATGGAGTTAATAAAAAAAATTTTGCTCTGGCGGGTGTGCTCGAATAACAAAAGCTTTCTCATAAAGATCCCCAAAGTTTGGTAAGCCAGGGAACCAGTGGCTTGTTCTGTCTTGAAACCCTCCAGGACAAGTGCACTGGTTGATGGGCAGCCAATGCACCAACTCCAGGAATTCAAGACCAGTACATTTTTACTGATTCAGCCAACAGGAAAAGGGAAAAGAGTGGAGGGAGCATTCTCAATAGGGTCCACCTTAAATACAACAAAGTATTCCTCAATTTTCTTGAGCTAAGGTGCAGACACAAGGCCTCCCCTGACTCAGGGGCAGCTGGGAAATGTAGTGCCTCTGGACAGCCATGTTCCAGGTACAATCCTTGCTAGGGAAAAGGGAAAAAAGCAGATTTTGTTGGAGCATTACTGCAGAAGGAATAAATGAGAAACTGCATATAAAATGCTTAGAATATTCCCTGACACAAGGTTGAGCTCACATATTTCTTGCTTCAGTGTTATTAATTCTCTCATGCAATAGGAATTAGGAAAAAAAGCTTTTCCTCAAACTAGGCCACAAAATGACTTTCTAGGAAAAATGTTATGATCTTATGATCATAGTCTGCCAGCTTCCCTTGGCAGCTAAAGAACATCTTTCAGCCCCTTTTCTCTAAAAGCCTCCATTCCTCTGTCCCAAAGAGCTTCTAAAAGACTCCCTAGTGACTATCTTGAAAGACAAATCATGGAGAAAGTCCAGCTTCATCTGCTGAATTGCACCCATTTATTTATGAGATGAGCTCAGAATGGGAGACTATTGAAAGATGATAAATGGGTGTTCAATTTGCCCCATTTCTCAGTCACACTGAGGAGTCCTGCAGACCGGTGTGCAGACCCTGGGAGTCTTTTTCTTATTATCTCTGGCACTTACTGCCTCACATTCTGCTGGCATATTTGTGGTAAGGGGGTGTGTGGTGGGCACCTGGGCGTACGAGGATAGCTAAGATTGATTGATGATGTGCCTCCAATGCCATAAATAATACAGGCCAAAGTCCTATTAACCATGGAAATTTGTAATAGGAAACTAATGAAGTCTTTAATTATAAAGCCCTAGGTTTATAATTCAGTCTTCCAAGGAGTCAGTGTTCCTAATAAATATCCTGGAAAAGGCCATAAGTAGGAGGTGGGCTGTGTTGTATAGTTGGTCCAATGTAAGCAGGAGAGACCACCCACAGGCAGGGATGTCAGGGAGGACCGAGTGTGGTCTGTTCATGACCTCAACAGAAGGGATGCCAAGGAAATAAAATTCCCCACTGCCCTTTCCCCCACCCCTTACCCTACCCGCTGG
The DNA here is from genome assembly GCA_004024925.1 of Scalopus aquaticus. Lineage (NCBI taxonomy): Eukaryota > Metazoa > Chordata > Mammalia > Eulipotyphla > Talpidae > Scalopus > Scalopus aquaticus. The sequence continues at coordinate 180,992 of PVIJ01000960.1, read as the reverse complement.
ACAGCCCAGATATGTGGGAAGAATTGAGCCATGCTAAGGACAACCCACCTGCACTTAGTTCACCAACAAACATTACCTGGTTCCTCAGCAACTTGTTTTGGGCATCTCCATGCATAATTAATTTGCTGGTTCGCCTATTAGCTGTAAATAGGACATGATTTCTTCCATCCTGCTTATTACAGTATCCAGCTGTGACCAAGTACAAACATCACTCAGAAAAGAAAAAATAGGAATGATTTTCTCTCCTGCGTGGTATAGTTTAAAAACAAATTATGTAAGTAAAAAGAAGCACATGTATAGGAAAGTACTCTTATAAAAGTGCATGCAGGGCAGAGGTGTCTGGTTGTGGTGAGGAACAGGGGGCTGGGGCGGTGGGAGATGGACTACTGAAAGCTGTGTCCACACACACTAAGCGAGGCAATTCTGATCATTTCAGCTAAAATTCATTTACTGAAAGATCTGGAAAGTTAAAATTGAGCTGTTTTTACTTATTTCTAGTCTGTCAGAAAATTACCTATTATCTGCCTTACTTGTCTTGTCAACTTGCACAGAACTTGTTAATTGCCTAGTTCCTGACAAAGTTCAAATCCCAAGTCCAAGAGGCAGCCGTGGTGTTTTGCTCACCAACTTATCACTTCCCCAGTGACTGAAGAGATTTGGTGCCACACTAGGACAGATGATCAAGAGAATGTCACGACATCTGAAAAACAACAGATGGATTTCCAAGGGAAGTACCAAAAGCCAGAGGAAGTAGTTTTCCAATCTTCTCTGGTGGTATCCATGGAAACTGGAGGAAACAAAGGTAACAGGCAGCCTTTTGGGGCTGCAGAGACAGATGACCCAAGCTGAGTCAGAGCTCATAAAAAGTGTTCTTCACTGCCCCAGCACAAACTGTTGAGACAGTTGCACGACTTGAAGAATTTTCACTTTGGCCTGGAGCCCTAGAATTCACTCAGTTGGTGATTAATTGCAGGAAAGATCCTGGGAAATAGATCAGGAACAGAAAGTAGTTTATTCCAGTGTGATCAGTAAAATTTGATCAAAGTCTGGATTTGGCTAGTTACTTATGATGGCATTTTCTGAGAGCAAATTCTAAAGACAGTTCCCTGCCTGCTCTATCACAAACTTCCCTTGAATTTCCAAGTAAGGTTTCGAGGCAACACTGCGTAATGGGTCAGAAAGAAGAAGAGTCTATGAGTAGATTGAGGCCTTTTTAGGTAGGAACATGGCAAGCAAAGCAACAGAATGGGTTTCAAGCTTAAGACGTCTTAACGATTCTCATTGACTTTTAGCTCTGCTTTAGGAAGAAACAGCATACAAGCAATCTTAAATTTGCATTGCAGTTAAGCCTTACAATTCATAAATTCGAAGTTAGAATTTATAATATCTTCCCATAGCTATAGTGCCACAAATTCTCTATTTCAGGTGTCATCTGAGGTGCAGTTTTTCCAAAAATCTCCCATCCATTCCCGCAGCCAGCACTGACAATGCCCTCTCCTGGGGTCCTTGTAACACCTGAGTTCACCCAATTCAACCTATTTTACTTCTGTGATTGTCTTGTTGTTGTATGGGAATCTATGTATTTCAATAGAAAAAAAAAATAGAACCAGAACTCATATTTTCTATAGATGAGGCCTGTTTCCTCTCTCATCCTGATATAAGCACATGCTCATATGCAACCATTCCTAAAAGCTCTATAGGTTCCTGTGGCTTCTGTTGGAAAATGCATGTTGGTTTCTAACCAGAACTGAACACCAGCACTTTATTTATCCTTCTTCAAAGCCCTAAATGAAGTCAGTTGTTTTCTGCCTCCCTCTGTGCTTTGGCTGTGAGACAAGGTTCTTTCCCTTTTCTTTATACCCCTCTACCCCCAACTCGGACATACCGACTTCGTCTCCTGGGGGTCACAACAGAAAGAATGTCACCTACTCACACATTCATAAGCACATGCTTGGATGCCAGGGAACATTCCTTAAGCAATAAATTTGTATCCTGGGAACTGTCTTTTTTTCTCTCTATCTTTTCTCTCTTATAATATGAAGGAAAATTAAAATTTTGTACTTCTACTTTTCTCCTATAATAAAATAAACTCTTTAGGAATACTCAACTCTCACTCTGTTCTCATTCTGCCCTTTACAATTGGCAGAAAAGAACACAGCTATTGCCATCTGCTTTACTAGCACTTCTTTTCATTTTTTAACACTCTTTCCTTTGTGCATTCCTCAGCTCTGCTCTTGCCACCTTTCTATACGCAAGTGATCCCTATCCATCTTGCCTTGCCATTAGCTCTGGGAAGCTATTGCCCTGGCAGTTTGGGTTGTGGAGAGTCTTACTCTGGAGAGTTACTTAACTGTTAGTTGATGTCGTTGGTAGTTGGGGTGAGGAGGTTGGAAATTGACAAAATTGGATAAACAGGAGGGAAAGACTGATCTCCTTTGAAAGCACCATCTGCCCCATTTATATTTTGTGTAAAAAAATGTAAGTAGTGAAAATTTAACCAAAATATGCTCAACTATTTGGGAGGATAGGGAATGGGGAGAAGGGATATATTGGAGGAAGGCCCATGGAAGATTTTAGACAGTTAAATCCAGCTCTTCTATAGTAGAAAGTCAATAGATAATGTCCAACATTTAAAATTTTTAAATTTCCATATATTTAAATATATATTTCATGCTGTCCAACGTACTTTCTAATTTCCATTGCGATTTTGTATGAACAACAGCAAGGCGCAAACTCAGCCGGCCAGGGGGTCGTTCACAGCCAGCTGCATGCTGGAACGTGGAGCTTTGCAGACTCCAAACCCTGACCTCCTGAGGGGGAGCTGGGAGTGAGAGGGGCCCTGAAGGAAAATGGGTGAAAAGGAGGTTGGCTATTGAACAGTGTCCTTAAGGAGAGGTGTTGGTAGAGAAAGCCATCCTTTTGCCAGTGTAGCTTCAGCTTGGAGTCAGTTTCTGTTCAGTGGATGTTATCTGGGCTAGGACAGACAGCATCTGGGCATGTCCCAACTTATAAATTCCCCCTCCCCTCTCCGCCCCTGCTTTTCTCATTCTCTGTGTAAATAACTTTTTTAATTCTCTCCTTGTGGTTTTTTTTTTTTTTTTTTGGTTGTTTTCTGCATTCTTGACTGCACAGGTGAGGACACACCAACCTAGTCATCCCCATTTCCAAAAGATTTTGCCCCATTTCCAAATTATTTTCTAATTTCCATTATGATTTCTTCTTTGGTCCAGGGATTCTTTAGAGGCCTATTTCTGAATTTCTATATACATAAGGTTTTTCTACAATATTTTTGTTACTGATTTCTCTCAATTGCCAGATTGTCAGAGAGCACATGTAAAGTTTCAATCCTTGGAAATTTGTGAGACTTGCTTTAAGATGCTGTATAGGATAAATTTTTGTAATTATGCTTTAAAATTATATATGCCCTGCACTTGTTGAATGTGCCATATCGTCATTCAGGTTATTTCTTAATCATCTAGCTAAAGTCTTCCATATACCTGCTGAGTTTTATCTGCTTGTTCCCACAGTTACAAAATATGTTTAGAAAAACTCCCACTAAGTAATGTTGTTGCTTTTTCCATTTAGTTCTTCCAAGTTTTGCTTTATATTATTTTGAGGCTATACTTTTACGTGAATACAAATTTAAAATTGTCATATCTTCCTAGTAAAATATATATTTTGTCATTATTGTGTCCTTCATGTATATAGTCAACTATATCAAATATTAACAAAGCTATATATACTTTAGTGTTGTGCTTCTTCAAACATCTTTTTATTTTCAACAATTCTGTATTCGTATCAATAATTCTTATGAAGTTTTCTAACATCAATTCAAAGATCTTTGACTTTTAATTCTCATGGCATTATATGTAATCACTACTATACGTGAGTTTACAGAGTAAGTAACTTGTTGATCTGATTTCACCTACACTCTTTTTGCCCCTCATTGTTATTTTGAATTTTAAAAATATATCATTTTCCCCTTCTAAGTTTGAAAGTGTATTCTTTCTTGCATATAAATGAAAAATATTCTTACAAGTCTATTTTGATTGTTGTTTTTATCCTCTTCATGAGCAATGTAAAGATCTTAGAAAACTCTAATTCTCCATTACTCCCCCGGGCCAGTCTTTATATGCTGTTGCAGTTGTGTATTTTGATCTTTGTTACTGCTTAATCAGTTGATATCAAGTTAAATTGAACTTTTTTATTTTTCCTTGATTCCTACCTGCATCTTCAAGCTTTCATCTAGACTCGTTTTTTTCTGCCTGGGTAATACCCTCTGGTTTGAGTCTATTAGTGAAAAATTCTATCCATTTAAAAAAAATTTTTTTTGCCTCATTCTCTCTCCAGTATATATCTTCTTATTGTTTACTCTTTATGATCACAGCTTATGTATTGCCCATTTATTTATCTCTTCATGATTCATTCTGAATTGTTTTCTCTGACCTATCTGCTTTTGCACCAATTCTCTCTTGATCTATGTCAAAGCCATTGCTAAACTCATCCACTGAGCTCTTCATTTTAGCTATTTTGAATTCAAAAATTTCCATTTTTTCTTTCTTATAGTTTCTAGTTGTTGCTATATTTAACAGTATTTCTATTAATCTCTTTGAAAATAATAAACAGTTTATATAAGCTCTTTACTGATATTTCCCATAACTGAAGTTTCTGTGGGTCTATATGTGGTTGGTTGGCTCTGTTTCATATTGCCTTATCTCAATTTGTACCAGGTTGTTTTTTATTGTGTGCTATATATTGTATTTTCAGCATGTTTGTGAATCAATTTTAGGTCTAGGATGTAGACATTCCTCCAGAAAAGACCACCACCAATTTGAATACATCTCTTCTGGCTCTAACTAGTCAGTCTAGTTAGTTATCCCTTTGGGATCTCAACTTAGAGGTCACCTTATTAGGCTCTAGCATGGGCCTCCTATCCCAAAAGAGGTGGCAAAAGTGCCTTTCAACCTCTCAGCCACATCTTTCAGGTTGGCAAAAGGGCCCAGGGTGAAAAATATCTCCACATGCTGGGCTTACTCTCTTGGCCTCTGTCCTCCAGCCATGGACTCCTTGGTCATCTTGATAACTCTCACATAACTTCAAATAGGCGTTTTAAATATTTTGTCCACTCCTCTAGTTTTCCTTAGTGGGTAGATTGGTTTAAATTGATCTGTCCATCATTACAAGAATCTCAGTAATTTAAAGGAAAAAAAAAAGAAAATATAGAATCTACTTAATTACATCACAGAGTTAAAATGTGTATCTCAGTTCCCAGGTGATTCATTCCATTTCTATGGTATTATTAGAGTATAAAAATTATTTTTTCTATGTTAGAATCTAGGAGGATCACTGTCAAAATTACAGTCACAACTTGAGAATCTCCAGCCTTTTTCTTAAAGCATAAAGTAAACAGATATAAGACAGATTTCCATTTACAGACTTCAACTGTAATTTTTTACTTATTTTGGATATGTTCTCATAGGGTAAACATATATTATTGTAGACTTATATAAAGTGTGGCTCGGTCTCTGGTTGTAGGGGAAGTCTCAATGTCTTGGCCCTCAAAAAACTCGGTTTTCAAATTTCTTTTCTATGTTTCTAATATGCCTTTTCCACCTTCCCAAAGAGTTTTTAGTTCGTTTCCCTCTGTTGCCATCTTAAGCTGCTATTCCGGGGAAGTCCTATTTAAAGGAAACAGCATTATGATCATGAGATAGCACTAAGAGTGAAGTTGGTGTTTTTGGTTTTGTTTGTTTGTTTTTTAATGAATAAAACAGTGGTTTGCAAAATATACGATGACCAGATTTCAATGAAACTGGTCATCTGTGTTTAGCTTGTGCCAGAGCTTCTGGAATCTTTGGGGATTGAGAAATTCTTGAATTCATCATCTTTCAGTGCAGAATGAAGAGTGTTTTTTGGTTTGATAAGTTTTCCAACTAAATAATCCTATATACTGTGCTTCCTCATAACTATACCATTAAATTAGACTAGAGCATATGCAATTTGCTTTTTAAAAAAGAAAAAAAATGAAGCAGTTAATATATAGATGAGAGAATTTTGACCTAGCATTTTTGCCAAGTATGATCTTGATCCTTCCTTTACTGAGGCAGGTAGATTAGGCGATCCTTTCACAAAGATGATGGTTTCCTTTCAGTCACAGTGGGTACCTCTGTTGGGTAGGTGACTGACAGCAGCTTCCTGAATGAACTCTTTTCAAAACTACAACATAACCTTCCATGATGGATGTGCTAGCTGCCACACTGCCAGATCAAGCATTCCTGGTTGAAGTTGCTTATTCAGCTTATTTATAAAACAACACTTACCGAGTGCGTCCTGGGTACCAACCCTGGGAATTTAGTGCTGAAATTCCAGATATGGTCATTGCTTCATGGGCCTATGTTCCAGTGGAGAAGACAGGATAAAAGTACCTTATACATTAGCAAGGGAATTGCAGATTGTGTACTATGTTGTCAAGGAAAAAAGCAAGATGATATGATAGAGAGTAGCCAGGGGGTGACTTTACATAAGAGGGTAGGCAAAGTTCAAGGATATCAACCTTGACTTGAGGCCAAGGCCTATGACCTCTAGCCTCTGGCCTCTGCCAGACAATGAGCTGGGGAGAAAGAAACCCAGGTAGAGGTAACAACCATAGGAAAGGATTAGGTTTAGTCAGAGACCAGAAAGGAGGCCACTCTAGGACACAGGGTGGACAGGAAAAAAGGAGCAGTTGAAAATGTGGACAGGAACCAGACCTTTAAGGACCCAAAGAACTTGGTTAAAGTTGCATGTGAATCTAATTGTAAATAAACATTTATCTTAGTCTGCAGACCAGATTATCAAATTATCCTTTCTATGAGGCCAAGGAAATCTGTCAGGGTTGATCTCTCTCTTTTTTTTTTTTTTATAATAGATTTATTTATGCATACAAGAGCTGGGGTGTAGGCCAGAGGTGTGGGGGGCGGGGTGGGGGTGAGAGGATTCACCAGAGACAGAGTAGGGAGCAGAACAGGCAGATCAACTGAAGCACACTGCTGAGGGGAACAGCAGGCGAGGCGCGAGAGGTCTGCTGGGCCATGTGGGAAGCTCCCTGGCCCGGTATTGAACTCATGCTGCAGTGGCTCTGGATAGCTTCATAATGCTGTAACTTAACCTGTTACGCCACCAGGGAGGCCCAGGATTGATCTCTTATAAACTGCACAGAGGTCTGCAGCCCATGGGGAAAGCATTACATCAATAGACCCAGAGTCAGAACACCTAGAGGTTTGCCACTGCGTTCATCCTAACAGGTTCAGGATCCTTGGCCAGGCCACTGCACACAGTTCTTCTTAGGAAGAAATAACGCCTGTGGAAGCACTTGTCAACACAGAGAATTGCACGGATGCAAGGTGTTTTCCTTTGATTGCTGACACAATCGATCTTCTGTAAAGATTCTTTCCAAGAAATTTCAGAGGGGTGACAGGTCATTGGGGATTCCATCCCAGGTAAAGCAGGGAAGACTGTATCCACCTACATAGCTTTGAGAAGTGTTAAGTGGGGTTGTATATGTGAATACCCACTCATGCTGAATATCCACTCAGAGACTACAGCCTGAATGGTGTCCTCCTTCCCACACTCCTGGTTGAGTATTTTTGGTTCCAGAATTTTTGCTATGCCACCTCCAGTCCTTACTTTAAAACTTACCTGTCTGCCCTGTGATCTATATAAGAAAGATGCATTTATGATATTCTCACCAAGTTATACCACCAGGGAGAAATGTACTAGCGTCTAGAAAACCTAAGCAATAGCTTCAATTTAGAAAATATCAAGTATGGCAGAAGTCATCAGAAATAGGCAAAATTCTGAATTTTTCTAGACTCTTCAAGTTTTATTGAGTACATAGGTACTAATTTTGTCCAGCGATAGTGTTGGATCTCCCCATACTGTCTGACAAAACAGGATAATAGAAATTAATCATTTCTGTATTTTTCTCCTCATTTTCATCACCCAATTCCAGGCTAGATCTCCGATTTTTCTGCTGTTCTAAAACTCCTCATGCCCAATCTGACCTTTAGAACGGTTTTCTCCTTTCTCCTTCCTTGCCAGGAGCCCTGTAGCTAAGGTGATCATTTATCCCGCGATGTTCTTGTATGTTTTTGTTGTTTTCTGGCATAATTGTTAGCATACCTACCCCCTTTCAAATGTGTACTCATTTTCAAATGGAAAAAAATTATATGGTAACTCCACCTGAGCTGAATGAGTTTGAGCAAAGCTGGATGAGGTCTAAGGTGAGGGAAAAGTAGAAGCAGAGTTACCAAGGCAAAGTTAAGAAGGGTCAGTAGTCTCTCCTGCAGCCCTCTTCTCACACTCGCTGGGGCCACTTGCTCACATCCTAGGCAATGGGGGTGAGACTAGTTCTCAGGAGACTATCTGATGAGCAAACTGAATGCATGAGATTCATAGAAATTAGAGGTGAAAAGATGGTGGAAAAAATTTGGTGAAGGGTGATCTTAAGGGAACATCAAAAGGTTACACACACTCCAGGAGAATGTGGAAAGGCAGCATTTTGCCGCTTGGGTTTTAGCTCCATTCCTGATGGGTAGGTGCAGTACACAACACTGGCAAGTGGACTGGTTCTCTTTGCTCCTTACCACCCAGGTGTTTCTGCCAAGGTGCAAGGACTCACTCCTACAAGGCAGATTGTCAGGATTAGATGCTGCTGGCTGGGTGGAGACTGGGGTCTGTACCACTGTCACCCTGAGAAAAATATTCTCACTTAGACAAAATTTTCCCTTCCAAAATAAAGTGAACTGGTGGTCTCTAAGATAATAGTTCAAATTATTTGTGTAGTGCTTAAAAAACTGAAGAACTTTCTTATGCAGTTTTATGTTATTTAAAATGTTTCTTCAACAAGACATTCCCACACATAATAAATATGTGTACTTTAAAAATCTTGTTATATCATTTTTTAAAATAAAAAATGTTTCCAAACATCACAGCCATTTTATACCCATCACTGTCATTTAAAAAATATATCAATATGTTATTTAGCACTTAGGCATTTTACATTGTCCCCTTTTCACTTTAAGCTCACTTCATTCTACTTCCCCCAAAGAATTTCATCCCTGATATATCTGCATGATTGAAAGTCTTTTTTATAAAATCACTCTATCATCCTTTGAAGCAATAAAATATGGAAGTAAATTGGAATTTAAAATTTTTCTGAAAAATTCTAAAGATAAAAAGAATTTTAGAGAATTTATCACTACAACTGTTTTGACAAATTGTAGTCATTAAACATAAAAGTAAAATGTTATTAAAAATCTGCCACTAAGCTGAAGTAGCTTTAACTAGAGGGAGGCTGGTGAGTAGGAACAAAGGAGGGTCTATAGTGAAGGATGATGGGGGTTGTGGGGTGCTAATGCTCATCTAAGAAGTATGAACTTACTGCCCTGAATCATATATAGTATTGTAGACCCATGTTACCGCAATTTAAAAAAAAAAGATGGAGTAGCTTTAATTTTTAAGCTATTTCAGTTATTTATGGCTGAGTATAATTTATTGCTTCAATTTTATTCCCCTCTTTTGTTTTTAAAAATGGCAGTGCTAAGGAATGTTATTTATATAAATAAGCAGATGGCAATGGAAGGAGTTTTCTTAGAGTAATATCACTCCTTTGAAGTCTTGAGTTTTATGTGAAACCTAGTTCTGTGATCTGTTATCAAAAATGATTTTTAATGTTCTATCAGCTGACAACTCAATATGTTTTCTTTCAGTCATTTTAAAAGCAAAAACCTTAAAATTACTTTTTGTAAGAATTAGACTTACAAAAGGATCTATTTTCCCAATCTTTAGTTTTGTTCAGTCTTTTGAAATCAATGCTCATATTTTGAATCATTCCTTTGTTTGGGCTCCCAGGGATCTTTCAACTCTGGGGCAACAACCACAATAAAATGCAGGACAGGTAAGAGGTGTCCCTGCTCTTTATTAAGGGAGATGAGACTGGGAGAGAGGAAGAATTGAGAAAGCAGAACAGCAAGCAGAAAGAGAAAGCAGAAAGGCAAGCTACTTTCCCAGACAATGAATTGTAGGCAAGAGCATTTACATTCATTTTCTATCTAGAAACTGATCCCTTCTTCCTAACCTGAGGATATACACCTTGGAAGAAAATCTTCCCCATCCTTAGGGCTACAGGCACCTGTTTGAAAACCCAGGTCTAATATCTAGAAGTCCAGACAGTGATATGGTAAAGCTGTAACAACTGATAGAAATCTCTCTTTTTAGTTAATTTTACTTTATTTTTGAAGGGAGGGATTCTATATTTTATTTAAATCTCATAGACAAGCTGACTGTAGCTGACATCTGGGTCACATTCCAGTTTTCTATTTTTCCATACCATGATCCCTGAAGCACCTTTGACCTCTTCTCCTTTGCCCTTTCCTCCGAGATTTCTTGACCTCAGAAAACTCACTGTGTTTATTGGTGTCTACTAGCTTTTATAAGTATTTTGCTTTGTTGAGTCAACCAGTGTTTAAACATCCAATATTTGACTTTGTTGTTATCACTTGCTTGGCCATTCAGAATTCCCTCAAAATCCTTCCATTTTGCTATAAATGGCAACATTTTGTCTTTCCTTATGGCTGAACAGTCCTCTATTGTGTAGATACACCACATCTTCTTGATCCAGCCCTCTATTAGTGGGCATTTAAATTATTCCCATGTCCTAATTATTGTAAATAATGCTGCAGTAAACAGTGTGGAGCATGTAACTATTTGAGTTAATGGTTTTGCATTATTTGAATAGATGCCCAGGAGTGGGATTACTGGTCGTATAGTGTTTCCATTTTTAATTTTCCATTTTTTAAAGGTAAACCCATTATCACTTTCCAAAACAGTTGCACTAGTTTAAATTCCCACCAACAGTGTGATAAGGTTCTTCTTTCTCTGCATCCTTTCCAGCACTTGTTGTTGGGGTCTTTTTTTTAATATGTGCCTTTCTCTTGGATGTGATATGACATTGCATTGTGGTTTTGACTTGCATCTCCATTATTAAAAGCAATGATGAACATTTGTCCATGTATCTATTGGCCTTCTGGATATCCTCATTGGTAAATTGTCTTTCAGATCTGTGACCCATTTATTAATTGGCTTGTTTGCTTTTTATTGTTAAATTGAACAAGTTTTGTATATCTTGAATATTAACCCCTTGTTATTTGAATATTAACCCCTTGTTATTTGTATAATACGTAAATATTTCCTTCCATCCAGTAGGTTGTCTTACATATGCCACTTACTGTTAAAAGTCTTCTAATCTGAGGTAATCCAAATTGTCTACTTTTGCTAATTTTTTCTAATTTTAAAACTTAAAAATTGAAATAACCATGTTTTATAACACAATAGAGGTTTCAGACATGCATCATCATAAATCAACATCTGAAATATACTGCATTATGTTCCACACTAAAAGTCTAATTCCATCCTTCATCATTTAATTGACCTCTTTTATCCAATTTGTCTAATGTCAATTTTATGCACCAATTTATGTTCCCACCAGCAAAGTATCTTTTCAGGTGCCTGTTGGTCATCTGTGTTTTCTTTACTTTGTTTTAGTATTTCTTATTAAAGTAATATTGGTTTCTAACATTATATAGGTTTCAGGTACAGCAATATTTGTCAGCGTTTATATTTATTTTGAGTTAGGTAATACATTCACCTGATATGAAATTAAGTCGTGTTGAAGGATACACTTTCTCCCACTCCTGCCTGTTAGCCGTCAGTGCCCTTTTCCAGGCTTTGTGTTATCTACAGAGATAATCTGTACTCATCCACACAGTTATGGACAAGTGCTCACTTCTTGCTCCTCTTTGACAACTGCCACTGTACTACGCCCGTTGCTTATAGTTTACTTTTTTATTATTATTTTGCTTTGAAATTACATTGGAGATTTTTTCATTCTTTGTTGGACTGAACAATATTCTATTGGCTATAATAATTTGCTTAAACAGACCTATATTGATAGCTCTTTAGGTTGTTTCAAATGTTTTTATTTAAATAATGCTGTGATAAATATTATACATAGATCACTATACATATAAGTGAGTATATCTGTTGGGAGAATTGTGAAAGTAGAATATCTGAGCAAAGGATGTGTGTATATATTATTTTCACTTGCCATTAGTGAACTGTTCATCTCCAAGGAGGATGTATCAATTTAATCTACTGCCAACAAGGTATGAATGTGCCTGTGTCAGTTCTCTACATCAATCTATAGATCTGTAACTATTGCTGTATAACAAATCACCCCCAAAACCTATAAGTAGTAATAATCAGTTCTTATTGCTCATAGTTTCCGTGGGCCTGAGTGAGGAGTGGCTTGGCTAGGGTGTTCTCAGAAGGTCACATTCAGATGGTGCCTGGCACTGGGGTCGGTTTGAAGAGTTCCTTAGTCCTGTGTCTGGTGCAGGAAGAGCTGAGTCACCAGGTAATACAGTCTAGGGGACAACTTGGGTGTCTCTCTATCTCTTTGTAGCTTTTTCCACATGGGGGTTTCAAGCTAATGAGACTTCTTATATAGTGTCTTGGGATTGCAAAGAGTCACGGGAGAGGGGAAAAGATGGAGGGAGGAGGCTGTCTTTCTAGCTTTTGCCTGTTTTGTTTTTTTTGTTGTTTTGTTTTTTATTGATTAAACCACTGTGTGTGGTGAGATGCAGGTATAGAGAAAGAGAAAGGAAGGTAGAAAGCAAATTAGGCCTTTGTCTGTGTTATGAATCACAAACATTTTTCCAGTTTATGATTATTTTGCTTTGTTTATATTGACTTTTCCATTAAAAATGTCATTTTTGTAGTTATATTTCTCTTTATTAAAGTCTTCTGGATTTTTAGTCATACTTGAAAAGATCTTTCTCATACTGAAATTATGAGTTTTCCCATGTTTTCGTTCACTGTGTGTATGTTTTGTTTTTTACATTTTACCTTGATGCATTTAGTATTTTTCTTTAAGGTGTGAGGTATGGATTTACATGTCTTTATTTCTTATGGCTATTCAAGTGACTTGAAATATTGCCAATATCATGTCAAATTTTTGAGGTCTATATCTCCTTCTTCTGTTCCACTCATTCACATGGCACTTTGTGTGATAGTTCGACACCGTTTTAAGTATTGTAGCCATGTCATGAATTTAATACCTAGTAGGACTTCTTCTGACTTGTTTTAATAATTTTCTGGGCTATTCTTTCTATTTTGTTTGTCTATTGAAACAAATTCTTAAAATAACTGCATGGTGGTAGTACCAGTCTTGAAATGTAATTAGGATGAAAGAACTTACTGGTGTGTTTGGGAATTTTCTGACATAAAAGAAGGAAATGGGAGGTAACCTGGCATCCAAGAAAGAAGGTTGACATGTGGAGCAACATATTTCAATCTCAAGTCTGCAGAGTCTCTGTGGTCTTGATTCATGCTGTGGTGACATTTAAACAGAAATGACCCAACATGGTGAAGATTATTAGGAAAACTCTAACTTTCTATAAGATCATTTTCCTCTTTTAATAATTTTAGTATACCTAGTCTCTCAGGGTAATTGAATCTTTCTTTAATGACGAGGAATCACAAGTCATTTCCGGTTGTTCATCTGTACTAAGGTATCAGTGTAATTGCCACTTTTTCCTAAAAACCTGGTAAGGGAGTCGCAGATGGGATTCAGTCACTGGAAGTTTCAATCACCAATATCGTATGAAGCTTCTTCATATTTTTCGACAAACCAAAGAATGTAACAAAAATCTTCCATAGCTGCATTTTTGTTACTTTCCATTTCAGTTCCAGGATTGTAAAATCTCAAGTGTCTCTATTCTGACTAATGCATAATATTTAAAGCAGAGGATTTAAAAGCACAATATTTAAAGCACTTGGCCCTTATTGAAACTTTCCTACTGAAGGGATCAAAGGCATTTTGCTATTGTTCCTTCTCCATTCTCCTGGGACACTAGGAGATCCTGCAGCATTTATTATGGTATGATTTGCAGAGGTTTTGCTATTATTGTGTAACAATGGATCTCCATCAAGGGGAAAGCAAAAGCTAAAAGTTCAAGTAAAGCATGAATAAAAAGCAAACAAATAGAAAATGTGAAGACCCTGCAGTATGTTGAATTATGACACCAAAATAGTATGTCCAAGTCCTAATCTCTATGCCTGTAAATAGGACTTTGTAAAACAGGATCTTTTTAATTTTTTTTCTTTATTTTCTTTTACCCATCTTTAATTCTCCTTTCAGGTGTAATCCCCATAAAATTATCACTACTGAGACAACCTTCACCACCGTCTCTTGTGCTCTTCCCTCCCATTTTGATCCTCTCCCGTCCCCTCCCCAGATGAATGGCTCCAATTTATAGTTTGCTTGCTAGTTTTGCCTTTTTAAAAAAAAACAGGGTCTTTTTAAAATTATTTTTAATTGATATATAATTTAGCCATAACATTACATAAACTTAAGGTGTACAAACATGTTTTTTGATATATTCATATATTATATCAATATATATGTCACCATAAAATTACCATTTTTTTGTATGTGGTGTGAACAGTTAATACCTAGTCTATCAGCAATTTTAAGTATATAATTTAATACTGTCAACTATCAGAAATAAGGTCTTCGCAAAAGTATTTAAGGTTCTCGAAATAAGATCATCCTACATTTAGAGTAGGCTCTAAATCCAATGACTGGTGTCTTTAGAAAAGAAAGGGAGAGAGATATAAGACACAGAGAAGAAGATGATGTGAAGATGGGGTGGAAATTGGAATGAGATATTTGCAAGCCAAGGAATGATAACAATTGCCAGGTAGTGACCAAAAGCTCAGAGACAGACATGGAATGGATTTTCCCTCAGAACCTCAGAAGGAACCAAACTGCTGACACTTGATTTCATACTTGCAGCCTGCAAAACTGTGAGAAAATATATATGTCTGCTTTTTTAAGCCACCCAGGTTGTGGTAATTTGATTTTGGCCCTACAGTGTCAGCCACAGGAAATTAATACAGATGCTGTTACCTATCAAGAGAAGCTAAGCAGAAAAGCTTTTGTTCTCAGGTCCAGCAGAATTGTCAAGTAGAAGCAACACTTCTTCAGCACCTCCACCCCACCCCTGTGGCCCTCCATCCTGGCTCCCCTGCCCTGAGGCCCACTCTGCAGCACTTACATTTATCCTCTGTGATTTAATCTCCAAGTTCCAAGTTCTAGAAGGATCCATCATATCTTCAGATTTTCCCTGGTGCTAAAATCTCCACCGTAGATCAGCTTCCAGCAGCTCTGAACACGCTTGCAGGATGCTGGAGACCAACAGTGCAGGGTGTTGCCCCTCTGTTAAAAGTTAGAAAGGGCTTTGCCACAAAGGAATCTTCTCTACTGGTGGAATCTCTGGAATTGGCATGTGGGTGGGGTGGATAATTTTGCAGGGGCTCTTCTCCAACCCTCAAACTTCCCTGCCTTCTCCCCTGGCCTCTCCCCCAGGGACCGTGGTTTTTGTGGCTTGATGACAGCAAAGGAAGGACCCCACCACCTCCATCTGCCAACTGCCCTTTGTTGGCCCTGCACACTGGTATGGGTGTGGGCGCAGATTGGGTACAGAAAATTGCTCTGGAAGTTAAGGCGTGTGTGGCGCTATGGAGAAACTCCTTTGAAGGAAGGGAGATTTCCTAGAAGGGTCATGTGTGGCCAGATCTGGCTAAGCTCTTTTCAGGGCCCAGTGCAAAGTGAAAATGTAGGGCTGCTTGTCCAAACTCCAGACTTTCGGGATCGTGGCAGCAGAGCATGGAACCATGTTTGAAATGTGGTGCCCTATGCCACCACAGAGTTGCACCCCTAAAGCCAGGCTATGTGAGGTTCACCAGAAACTTGCATCAGAACCAAGAGCGCTGTATTAACTTGGGTCAGTGGGTGTATATTCGTGAACTTGTGTTCATTCCAGAACTGATGTGGTACAGAGAGAAGCTGCCACCATGAAAGATGAGGATTGGCAAGGGGGTTTCCAGAGGGTAATGTGCAGGATGTCCCCATGGGTTGGTGTAGGTGACAGAAAAAGTAAAGCAGGAAAAGGCTCAAGTATGTAAAATGCCTCCATTAAGTGGGTGTCTGGAGGCTGAAGGGGTTACAGTGTCATCTCACCTCTGCAGGCCCAGGAGCTAAAATACTTCACATAAACAAAGAAGTGAGAGTTCGTATGGGGAGTTTAGGATGGGAGGAAAGATGAGGATGCTGATACTGAGGGAGCTTACAGCGGAGGGGGAGTTCTAAATGAAATTCTGAGTGTAGATGATGTAAATCCACTGCCTCCATACCTCAGCCGCACCCCACTCCCACCCTGTCTCCCACCAAGTCTTCAGTAAATGAACAGTTTCTCAGGGGTCTGTGGTGTGAGCTGCTTTTAGGGGGAGGAGAAGTGTTTAGCCTGGGTAAGAGCAGAGGCGTGAGGGTAGGGCTAGTATATTGTAGCCTTCTTAACGTGGGGAGGTGAGCTTCTGCAGCTCTCCCTGAAATGAAGGGGGCTGCTGAGCTAAACAGCCCTGGGAAAATCATGGTTAAAATTGTCCTGCATTTTCTTTTGATTCCTTAGCTTGGAAAGATCAGGGGGGGAGGGGGGAGGAATATTCGTAGGCAAGTACGGTTGGGGTACATCCAGCTCCAGGAAAGAGGTGAGGATATGTAGGACTGGTGTTGACTTAGTTTGGGGCGGGGAGGGATGGGAGGAGTCTGTGATTGAAGAGGATTGCAGCCTCAGACTCCCTCTAAGCTAACAGGCCCTGGAGTCCTAGGGGTTGTAATCATGTAACACTGTTTCTCCTGCTGGGCAGGAGTCACTCACTATGGGTCTTACCTGAACCAGATTTAAAATTACTGACCTGTTGCATTCCCTCTGACATCTGGATATTTGGCTCATAGGGGAAAGCTTTATTATTTTCCTAATCAATAAGTAATCAACTAGTATTTGGTACTAGTATTTTAGTGTATAGTACTAGTATTTTAGTGTATAAAGTGCCATCTCTATAGAACTGTCATTGGTAGGTTGTGAGTATGTTTGGTTCAACTCACTTGTGGTCAAATTGGTCTGAAGCCAAACTGCGTATTGTAACTGCCAGTTCCAGAATGGAACAACAAGCATGTTTTCTCTTTTAAGCAACACGCAAAGCTTTTATTTGTCCCAAGTAAATGTCCAACAGTGTTGCACAGGAACAGGTTCCACAATGAAATGCCTAAAGATGTAAGATATCCCCCAAAGACCCCGAGAGTGTGTGAGTAATGTTCAATTTCCGTTCAACTACACTGTTATGGATGAAAGGGGTTCAGAACCTGGGGTTGTTGTTTGTCATTCTTGTTCAGGGTGGGGAGAGGTATTTCCAGTTACCTGGCTCACCTCTGAGGCCACCTCTGAGAAACACCACCATCCCCTACCACTTTTGGAACTGAAACTTAAGTTGACCTCAGCTCTGGGGAGATTCCCAGGCACAGCACCACTTGCACATGACAAAGCAAAAGCCAGACGTTCACTCCCAGCCCGTGGTTTCAGCTTCAGTTCTCAGGCATAGAATTAACTCAGCTATGTAATCTTTTAAAGCTATCTCTTCAGATCTATTGTATGTGCTTTGGTCTCTGCTTAAAGAGCTGCTATTTGTATTCATTGCAGCAGGCTAGAAAATATGATAAACTCCTAAAATGCCATTTAGTAGAGATGTTTATAAAAAGGATTTTTCTTGATGCCATAAAAATATAGCAATACTTGATTTTAGATCTCTATATTGTAAGCTAGTGTTGTCCGTGGCATCCCTGAAAGGGGTGTTTGCCGAGGTTGAAGAAATTATCTGCCTTTTTCATTCTTCAACACTTGTTATCTCCCCATTCCAGCCTACCACTCCCCCTGTACCCCCCACCAAGAGAAAGCCTGCAGGAGACCAGCGGTCTCATTCCATTGTTTAAAGGACTGAGTGAAATCATCCACTTGGGGATTCCATCCATCAAATGAAACGTTTGGGTTTGTTTTGTTTGGTAGATGAAAAAGCCTAAATTGGCTGTCTCCCAGTCCATTCTACATACCGCCGTGTGAAAGCCAAGACCAAGGGTCCTCTCAAGAAACAACAAAAAAATGGATAATTCTATGAGTTTAGAAGCCAACAGTTCTCAATCCTTCCCACCAAAGACTGTTTAAATTCCCACGTTGGCTTATCCACAGGCTCTAGAAGCTGAGGGCAGAGGAGCACCCACTGCAGCCAGATTCATTCATTTGTTCATTCCTACATTCATTCTTTCATTTCAACAAGCATTTCTTGAGCACCTTCTATGTACAGCACCGATCTAGGCTCTATGGCTCCAGCCATAATCAAGATGCTGATGTGGAAGCCGAAGTTTCAGGATGCCCTTAAGTCATACCTTGTAGATACAAGGCCAACCCTAGAGGGAAAGGCTCAGAACATATGGCAGGACACTGTCTTCATCAATTCTGCTTTCCACACTCTATCTTATGTTAAAGGAAATAAAGTCTCAGTGACAGTAAAGCGAAGAGATTATTAGATAGCCAAAGTGAGGAATTGAATCTAAGTAGTAGACAAATTTTACTTTGTGAGAACTGTTACAATAAACCAAGTTTGAACTTAATTTACATCGGTAGGAACAGTGAGTCATTGACATTAAAAGTGTAATTATTCTTGACAGGGGGCTTCAGATTCTAAGTTGTTTTGACCTAAAACAGACCCAGAGCTCTGCTCAGATTTTCCCCTTTCTCCAGTGATCAGGTTTGGTTATGGGTCAAGCTGCTCACCTCAGTCTTATTCTTCTGTCTGCCTGAACTTGTTCATGACGGGGGCTTCACAGCAGCATTCAACTTCTGGTGGACAAGCCCCTGCTAAGTAGGTACAGAGGAAGGCAATGCAGGGCTTTGATCTCTTCCTTTCTAAAGAATGCTCTGTGAGGTACAAAGGCGGGGCACTCATTGTTAAATCTTTATCTGGCTCCATAGTCCTTGGGGGGAGTGAAAAGACAGACTTTAGCAAGCAGCAGATTTTGCATAGCTATTCCAGACTTCAAGTCTATGCAGATGACTACTCTTATCTGCTAGAGGAGGGCGGGGTCATGTTCCCAGAACCTTTTACAGTATATTCACATTCATAACCACCCAGACAGTGAATGCTGCCAATGGCAAGAGAATGTGCAGCTTCTCCTTCTCATATTCCCAGCTTTGCCCCCTTGAACTCTACAGGACCACCTTGCTCTTTCTCCCCATGTTCATTCACCCATCCAGCATCACAAGGCAGCTGTGTATTTCTGGTATTCCTCACACTAAGTGTTGGGACAAACATGTGCAAGGACGGTGCTGACCGTGATGGTCCACAGCACAAGCTAAAGTGCAGAAATGCCTGGGCTTTTCTGCAAACCCTGGATGCTTGCCCACCAGAAGGTGAATGCTGCCGCTGTGAAGCCCCTATTAGGGACGAGTTCAGGCAGACAGAGGAGAAAGCTGAGGTGAGCAGCTTGACCCATAACTAAACCTGCTTGCAGGGGAAAGGGGCAAATCTGAGCAGAGCTCTAGGTCACAAATCAGATTTTTAAAACTGCATGTGAATATGCATAGGAAAGGCGTGAGACGCAATTTTCTAGGAGGTAGGGGTATGATTGATTTTAATTTTTTTATCCTTTTTTCTATTTTTTAAAGTGTTCTACAATGAATGTATAATAGAATAACATTTTAAAATTATTTAGGAAGTGGTTTTTCTACTGTTTGAATTATCTGATGTTTTCCGCTATAGAACAGAGGCCCTTTATTTTACACAATAAACAACATTCAGAAAATGCTGTTAATATTAGTAAACATGCATTACAGAGTTTTTCCTATGTTGGTTTTAGTACTTGCCCCATCTCTGTCTTTCCAAGTATAGGAGAGAAAGCACTGGACACCTAACCCAGAAAGAAATTTTAAAATGCCTGATGACTTTCTTTAGACAAGCAACTAATATTCATTAGCATCTGTATAGTTTGAACAAATAAAAGTAAGCACCAAAGGAAATCCATTTCCCTAAGAATTGAAAAGGCTCTCTCAGAGATAGCCAGAGACAAAGACATTAGGGCAGAATTAACACGTAATCACGTTCAACTAAAATTGCTTTTCAGATGTTTTATTCCCTTTTCCTTAACTCTGCTGACTGGGTGTTCATCAGATTTTATCTCTTCTAATGTGATGAAATCATACAAACATGCTGTTTTCTATTTCATTGCTGGTCTTAAGATTACAGGGTGAAAACATTCACACTAAACTAGTTTTAAGACTGGCTCCTTTAATGCATTCCCCTATGGGTCTTGGGATGGATGGGGCCTCCTTGGAGACCAGAAGCATGGAGGAACTGTACAAAACAAGGTTAGGAGGACACTCAACTTGTTGGCAGCTCGACAGTCTTTGGTGTGAAAAGTCTCTTGAATGTAAAAATTTCAAAGTCAAAGTAGAAAAGGGAGGCTTGAAAGGATTAAAATTATTGCCCAATATTTGTGAATTTGCAATCCAGTATTTTCCTTCCCTAGACTTAATCTTATAAAATGATGGCCCTTCATTGATGCAACAGATATCACTGACTTAAGTGTGACACATTGAGGTGACTTGCTCCTAGAAGGAAGTTTGCAGTGGGATCCTTCTTACCTCACAATAAAGAAGCTTAGGGAAAATGAACCTTGGGAAGTTTGCCTTTTAGGCTTTTAAATAAAACATTTGGGCTCCTCTAAAATTAACTTGAAATGAACCCTATGTGCCACCTTTCTTGGGATCTAATAGTTCACCCAAACATATATTTAATGTTGATGATAATGTTGTTAATATTTAGTGTTGTTCTACTATTACACCCAAGCTCCTGTGTGTATTTCGGGATATTCTTGCTAACAGCACTGCTTAGTGTTCAAAAGCTGAGATTCAGGTACCAAATTATGTGGGTTCAAATCCCAGCTCCACTATTTACGAGTTGCGTGACCTTAAGTAAGTTATTTCATCTCTCTGTGTGTTTTATTTTCACATCTTTAAAGAGGAGTTAATAATAGTAGCTATCTCATACAACTGATGTTAGAATTCAAAGAGTTAGTATATGTAAACCATAGAGGACAGTCTTTAGCATACAGTAAGTGCCATATTTTTAAAAAATACCTCTCTGTGTTTTTTTCTTTGGAATTCATCCTCTATTTCCACGGCATATGAAAATAACCACTGTTATTATTGGGGCCTAAGAGAATAAATATTCTTCCTGAAGTTTTTAATTTATTATCAAAAAGGAAATCTGACATTGGCGAGAATGCAAGCCATAAAGATAATTGTTTCTAAACCGATTTTTTTTCTTTTTGTGGCTTATTTTCAAATGTGATTTTTTTTTTTTTTGAGAGAAACATTTCGTGAATTCTCTCCTTGGGAAAAAAAGCTGAAAATATGTCAACTTTTTTCAAGGTAGTAAAGCACCTTATATAGAAATAACAGCCCTTCCTAGAATATGCTATCATCCTCCAGTCCATTCCAGCATCCTGTTTACCTTTTTCCCTGCAGCTGTTTGCTGGCTGGTGGCACTGGGAAATCACCTATTAACAATACCCAGTTCATCTTCCTAGTCTACATGAAGGTCATTCTCTCCTATAAGAGAGAACCTTATTTTTCTTTGTTTTCTTTTTCTCACTTTTCCTTCCAAATTTTAGTTTCCTTTGGCTTCTCCTAGAGCATCAGTAAAATTTTCTTTTTCTTTTGCATTCCCTTGAATGATTACTTGGATTTTCCTCGCTGTGGGCTGTGCTTCCCAAATTCCGGCATTCTGCGCCTCTTTGGAAGGTCTGCTTTTATTTTTCCTGCCCAGGTCATCTGTGCAAACCATTAAAGTTAGAGGTTAGCACTAATGACTGGTCAGTTCCATTAATGCAGTCTCCCCTCTGTGAAGGTTTACTTTTTGGTTCAGTGTTTTTTATTGCAGCGCTTGTTAAGGACCTTTATTGCTTGAACAAGGTGTCTCCTAGAACCTTAAGATTTCCTGTTTATGCACAGGGCAGGGCCTGGCTGAACTCTAGACAATGCAGAGTTCTTGAGCTTTGCCAGAGGGTTTGAGGGGGACCCAAGAGGAACCATGACAAGAATTTGAAGGCAAGCTTCTGCTTGGCTGCTGTTTTTCTGCTAGAAACCATAAACAAGCACCCAGTCTGAGTATTTGTTTTTGTTATTGTTACTGTTAAGTCCATTGCTCTTTCTCCTATGGAGGTGCCAACTGTGCAATTGTAGAAAAGAGTAGAGCGGCAGGCTCCGTAAGGTAATCACATCTTCCTGTTAAAAAGCCTTTTCCATCCTTGTATGTCCGACTGGCAATATCACTCATCACTTACCACAATAATCCTGCATGTTAAATAACCACAAAACCTCATCAACATACAATAGTAACCATGTTCTTTTTTTTCCTTGGGTGTCTGATGTGGTCAGCCCGTAGCTCTGCTGGGGTGCCTCACACATCTAGGAGTTGACTGGCTATTGGCTGGGAGACCAAGGTGACTCAGCTCAGCTCTGCATCTCTCTCATCCTTCAGCAAGCTAGCCTCAGCATGTTTTCTTGGTATGGTGTAGGAGTACAAGAGAGAGAAGAATCACCAGAGCTATTCAGTCCTCTGTGAGATGCTGCTAACATCCTATTAGCCAAAGCAAGTCACATAAGCCAAGACCAGGTTCAAGGAGTGGGCAAATAGACTTCCTCTTCAGAGAGAGGAGCTCTGTGGGCTGACACAGAACGGATGTTAATACAGGGAGTATTGCAAACACCACCTTACTCTAGAGAAGGTAAACTTCTATGACATCAGCTGCAAGACTGTGAGGAGTTACAGTCAACAAAGTCAAATCTTTGTTCCCATGAATGGTCTATAGAAAGATCTCTTTGTTAGAATGTTTTTAACAAAAAAAGTGTTTCCCACAAAGTTCTTTTTCTTTGTTTTTGTTTCTTTGAGAAATTATCAGAAAATCGTTCTCCAAGGGTCTCTCCTTTTTTCCATGTCTTATAATCAGAGGCATTAGGTACCATTTATTTCTAATTATATCGTCAACTATATTTGTCTAGCAGATAGCCTTGGAAGATGAAGATAGTGGCTCCTTCATGGACTAGAGAGTAGAGAGCAGATGTCTTCTCCTAGAGTCAAAGTCAGGGAGATCTGCCTACTGCCCACTACAAAATACTCAGTTTCCCCAACTCAGGGTTCCTTGGTTGTGACTCAGTCACTGTGTGCAACATCCAGCTATGTCTGTTAGCCTTGCCTCATGGAACACGGGGAGGAGGAGGGGGGCAAAGGACACCAATGCAGATAATAGTTCAT
Source organism: Scalopus aquaticus (assembly GCA_004024925.1). Taxonomy (NCBI): domain Eukaryota; kingdom Metazoa; phylum Chordata; class Mammalia; order Eulipotyphla; family Talpidae; genus Scalopus; species Scalopus aquaticus. Next base: position 157,685 of record PVIJ01000960.1, on the reverse strand, counting down.
GCTGTTTGCTATACTGTGAAAAATAAAATTCTTTCCTCATGTCTTCTACTGGCATCCATGGAACTATGGCAGGCTAATGTGTTAGTTTGCATTAGGGCAAAATCTCAGGCCCTTTATGATTCTTGACAAGTGATATCCCAGCAGGCTATCATGTATCTTGTTTGTAGGTTTTGTGCCATTATGTGTTAGGCATCACATAGATCCTTCCTGTTGGCCAAAGCACCCTATTGCTTCCCTGGTCTTACGGCTTATTAAGGTTATTCTTCCCTCTTTTGCTGTGATGGGCTACATCGCTATATTGCAAAAAATTAAAAATCTGTATTTTTTTGTAGTAATTGTATGTTCCTTTACACCTTTCAGTTATCTAGAATTTACCTTGGCTTTGTCTGGATGACTAGCCAGTTGTTCCGTATCTTTTTTTTTTTTTTTTTTTGCAGGTTTACAGGATCTAACCCAAAGTAGCCTATCCAGGACCCTTGGTTGTCGGTTGCTTTGTAAGTCAGTGTCTCTGCACCTGTTCAGACTGCCAGAGCAGGCTGCTAGGAGAGAGGAGCTGGGGCAGCAGGACACCAGGTTAATAGGAGCTTGCTGCTGGCAGGAAGCAAGAGTTTAAGCCTCCTGAGCTTCTGGGGTTGCTGAGTTATATGTGTGGCAGATTGGGGGTGGGGGGGTCATCTTCCTCCTCTCGCCTAGGCCAGTGCCTTAGGTCAGGCATACTGATGCAGCTCAGGCTAGCGACAGCCTTGCAGCTGGGATTTGACCCTGCCGTGTGGGTTCTGTCAGCAGTAGTTTTCTTGGCAGGAGCAGACTGCTGGTTCATCCTGTGGGCAGGCCGTAGTACCAATTCTAATTACAGGTGATGAGGGGGCATGTTTCTCCAGGTTTGTATGAGCCTTCCTCACAGGACTGCAGACCTCTATCTATAGTTGTAGCGCTGGAAAGGGCCTATGGTTAGAATAGAATCATGCCTGGGATTTGTTTAATTGCCTTCAAGTGCAGATCCTGGTTGAGTCACTTGTGCCTGTTGCTAGGGCCCTTTGAACTCTGGTTAATGGCACTGTGCAGCATATATAGTTGTCATCTCAGCTTTGGCCCTGAGTGGAGGTGAGGCAGGTGTTTCATATAACATAGTCGCAAGCTATGGAGGAAACCTGGTATGTGTGGAGGCACAGGAGAACTCATGCAGCCATCCCCACCAGTCTGGGCTCTAACTACTCCCATCCCAGGGCCAAAGCTCAAGTTAATGCCACAGACTCTACCTGCAGTCACTCAAGTTCCCCTGCCTAGGGGTGTCCATGTTTCAGTCTGTGCTGCCTGCTTGCAATCTAGCAGTATACAGTCTGCCTTTGCAGAGCTGATCTAGTCTGGAATTCTATCTTGGGTGTCTACTTCTCTCCATCTTGCACTCTAATAAGTGTATGCCCCTGTCCAGGGAAACCCTTGGACTCTAAAGTCCCCAATGCAGCATGAGTCCTTTAGTCAACAGTAACTGAGGGGCTCCCTGTCACAGTTGCCTTTCCTTTCTTGGAGGGCCCTGTCCTGTGAATGATCCAAAGACAATGAAGTTTCCATTTTTCCTACCCTCTCTACTAAGTTGTCTCTCTTTATGCATCCGTTGGTTGTCCAGGTACTGGCGTCTTTATTTACAAATAATTTGCTTGTAAATATGTGTAGGAGGCAATTCTGGTGTCTTCATTCATCCTCTATCTTGCTGGACTCTCCTCCCCAGTGATCTTTAAAATGCACAATTTTTTGGTGATGATTTGAAATACCAGCCCCTCTATCTCTACTAAATTTCTGTTTGTATTTGTATTTATTGGTGGACCATCAAGTTTGTTTCTTTAAATGTTGTGACTAAGTGTCCATACCACTCAGTTTGGCTTATTATATTGTGATGATGTGCTATTATCAGATAAGACTTGTGCCCTCAACTCTTTTCAAATCGGTATGATTGACTTTAGAGTAACTGTGATGCTGAGCCCACAGTTAAGAGGGAAGCGCAGCTCTCCAACCTAGCTCACATATGCGTCCCAGGCCCCAGGTTTTCCAGGCCCTTGTTCTCTGTGCACATTTGAAGACAGCTTAGCAGAAATGTGACCCCTTTCATCCATCCCCTTTGGCAGAAACTTCCCCAAAGGCCTCCACCAGTAGCCCTTCCGAGTCCTAGAGGAATCCACCTTCTCCTGGACCAGACACAGTCTTCAAGTACTTTTCTTGTTTAAATTCTCAGAATAAGTTCTGAGGTTTGACGTTTTTCTCCAACTAATGTCAAATAGCAGGGCTGTAATTTTCCCAAATTTAAGAGTATTTTCCCCTGGCCTTCTGGCTGGCTCAGACTTGTGAAAATATTCTCAATTTCAACCTCACTTCCTCTAACATTGTGCAAGACAGTGTGTGGCAAAGTCTTAGAATATAAAATGTTTCTGACATTTTCACTCTGTGACTTGCCAATTCTTCATTTGACTCTTTTTTCCTTTTTATAAAGACAAATTAGAAAGCAATTACTCCATAACCTTTGGCTTTGTTATTTCTTTATCCTTTGTGCTACCCAGTCCTATTTCCCTGTCTATCACTCTTCTCTATTGATTTTGGATGGTTTGGTGTTTGCCTTTGTGCTTTGTAAAGAGTGCCATTGATTTTGAATAGATCTAGAAATGTAGGGAGTTTTTGGCTATCTGAGTGTTGCTACTAAAGGCATTAGATGTTGCCTTGCAAATGAGTTTATTGTTTCAGTCTATGATTATGGAAATAAAAACTGCTGGCAGCTGTTGGCAAAGATCTTCAGAGTTACCATCTGCCTACGCATGACAACAAAAGCTGGGAGTGACCTGTTGAATGTTCTATAAAGCCACTGAAGACAATATGTCTTCAATCCCAACTCTAAAAAATAGAATGTGATATAATGGAAAGAGAACTTTGACAGAGAATCAGAAAACCTGAATATAGTCTTGATGTGCTCTGGTGAGTTGGAATTTCTCACCTAGTACTGGAGAGAAAGGCTACTGAAAAAGTCATAAATAGGAGGTGGCATCACACAGATTATTCTAGATTGTCCCTAAATGACAAGTGCCATAAATAATATGGATGATGAAGCTGCCTTGTCCTTTAACCTTTCTTTCCCGAGATATTTATCCTGTCTCAGGAGTACAATTGATGAAATAAGGTGGTCAAAGGGCAAGCAGTAGATAAGAGTAAAGGAAAATATTTAAGTCATCCTCAGGCTGGGAAATGAGATACTAAACATTAGAAAGAGAAATATGTAAGAAATACATAAATAGGTAGAGAAAATATGCAAATATGTCTGATTGATGAGCTCAGCCAGTTTCCCAGATGGCTGGAAAAAGATGGTGCGTGAAGACAACCATAAGGACATATTGTCCAGGAGATGTCTAAGGTCCTTGATGCTGACATACCTAGGTCTTGCCAGGTTGAGTGTCCCCCATCCGAAGCCCATCCTTGTCAGTGGCTCTGACTCTGGAGATGTAAGGAGCTGTTCCTCTACATGAAATGCTTAGGGTCTCAATGGGAAAACTATGGGGATTCTTCAAAGTAAAGGGAATTATCAAAATAAGAAATGTACCTGCATTTCTCAGCAATGTGGACATTGCGTTGGAATTACTCAGCAATTCTTAAGTGAAAACCTGAGTGGAAATTAACTTATAAAATGGATTTTCCATTGCTTGGACTGTACTGCAAAGTAAACCCCTCTGCTATGTCCCCCTGAAATCATCAATAGAGTCTATGGTTCTCACAAAAGGGGTAATTTTAATGGCAACTGAATAAAGTTCACATATGTGGCGAAGGGGTAAAGAAGCAAGTAGGTGACTTGTGAAAGTAGGGTGACTCACAGGTTGTGAGCTGACTCACCTGTCAATCATGCAAGAGTCTCCAGGGTAAACCATCAAAGGGAGAAAGAAAAAAATGATTCCTTAACATTCATCCATTTCATCCCAGGCTTGGTCACCTTCAATCTTCCTGCATACTCAGGGGATGCAGGGGACCTTTGTCCAACTGAAATCAGCAATCTTTATGTGATCATCTTATTCTTGATTTCCATCTAATGGGTCATTCTCACATGGCGAGTTGCCATGTCCTGGGTGGTCTTCTCACCACATCTGCCTCTTCCTCTACCAGCACAGCTCCGATTCTCACTGGTAACTGTAGTGAGTGAGGCAGCAGTGGGGATAGGACCAGAGCAGGCAGCCCCTCTGCCCCATGGTTGGGCACATCTCTAGGTGGATAAGGAAGGACCCTGCTCACCACACCCCAGCTTACCTTCCCAAGTTCTCCCTCCCTTTTGGAGAGGTGACTCACTCACTTTTACTCTCAACAGAGTATCTGGAATCCATTAACCAATAACATTTATTTTGACTTATTTCCCACAATTGTAACTCACCCAATATATTTGAAGAAAGAACATGGGAAATGTGACATCATGGCTCTAAACTCAGCTCATGGGGGGAAAAACAGTCTTTTTTGACCTGATAAAGGATACTTATCAAAATCCTACTGTGAATAGGTAAGAACATAATACCTAGCAGTGACCACAAATGAATTACAGTTATACAATAAGATGGGTCTTAGAAACAATATAGGGTGAAGAAAGTAATCCCAGAATCTACATATAAAATACAGCAAAATTTTATAAAGGTAAAATTGAACTGGTTAGATCAGTATTTTAGTAGTACTCATGTGTAAAACATTGTATATGTGTATTAGTTTCCTGTAGCTACGGTAACAATTACTATAAACTTGCTGGCTTAACATAATAGATTATCATTCTCTCACATTCTGGGACCATAAGTCTGAAATCAGTTTCACTGGGCTAAAATCAAGGTGTCAGCAGAACTGTGCTTCCTCCAGAGGCCCTAGGGAAGAATTTGTCCTTTGCTTCTTCCAGGTTCTTGTGGCTGCCAACATTCCTTGGCCATATTTCTCCAGCGTCTGCCTGCCTGGTCACATTGCTTTCTGCTCTTCTGTAGGCAAATCTCCCTCTGCCTTCTTTTCATAAGGACACTTGTGATTGTGTTTAGACTGCCCAGATAATCAAAAATAACCTCCCCCTTTTTTGAGATCTCCCCATTTCAAGATCCTTAATTCAATCACATTTGCCAAGTCTCTGGCTGTTTAAGGGAACATCCAGATTCCAGAGATAAGGATATCTTAGGGGCCCATGGTTCAGCCGACCACTATATATATTCTCCCTGGGATGATAGATACCGATTTCAGGGTCAGTGGTGCTGGAACAGGCTTGTCCATGCTTGTGAGGGCTGGTCCTGCTCATATATTCCTGGCTCTGTGCTCAGTTACTTCAGGCTGATAGCTTGAATTCAGTAATGTGGGGGTATTTATAGCATAGAAATAGATAAGTATTATAAATGAATTTTTTTCACACCTGAAAATTAGGAACAAGATTACACTCTTGGTGGGAGAGACAGACGGGTGGAATTGGGTTTGGTAATGCTCTAGTTTTTTAATTGTATGGTGTGTAAACAGATGTTTTGTCTTACTATTATGCTTTGAGCCTAAATAGATTACACACACACTCCTACATGTAATATTGACTTGTTTTTATTTAAAGGGGAAAAAGGGAAGGTAGCAGGAAGTTCTTGACCCTTCAAAAATGAAACAAAACAATAACTGCTGGCAAGGATGTGGAGATATTAGGTATTTCATACATTGCTGATGGGACTGTGAAGTGGACCAGCCACTCTGGAAAATAATATGGCAGTTTCTCAAAAAACTAAACATATTCTTAATATACGACCTAGAAATTGTACACCTGGGGATTTATCCCAGAGAATGAAAATTTATGGGCAAACAAAACCTGGACACAATGTTCCAGCAACTATTTGCAAGTCAAAAACTGGAAATAATTTGAATGTCGCATATCCTTCAATAGGTGAATGATTAGACAAACCATTGTGTTTAGTTATTGATGCAGGCAAAAACTTGGATGAATCTCAAAGATGTTATGCCAAGTGAAAAAAAATCATAGAAGGTCATATATTATATAGATCTACTTATATTGGGTTCTCAAATGACAAAAATAGAGAGATGGAGAACATATTAGTGGTTGTGAGGGTTAGGGATAGTGGCTGGGGGGAGAGGTGGGAGGTTGACTATAAAGCGGTAACGTAAGGAAGATCTTTGTGGTGATCAAATTGTGTGGTGATCTTGATCTTGGTGATGGTTTCAGGACTGCATTTGATAAAGTGAACAGGAACTATACATATCGATCATTTTCACGGTTCTAACATACTTTAAGTAAAATGTATGTATGTAACCAGTGGGGGAAAATGGGTGACGGGTACATGGGGCCTCTCTTTTCTATCTTTGCAACTTCCTGTGAACCTTTTATTAAATATATAAAACTCAATGAAGATAAAATAAATTTAAAACCTTCAAAAGTTAGAAAATAGTGAAAATCTGTGATTTCTTTTCTACCTTCCTTTCCCAAACTCTGCACAAAACATCTGCACTCTTCTTTGGTTTTCCCCAAAACACCCTTCAGAATATGGCAAATTCCATATTTAAGCAGCCACTGCTCGGCATCATCCCCGTGGGCCTCACCTCCTGTGTAGTGTATTTCTTCTAATAGCCATCATTTCAGATGCCTTTTGCTCACTTATCCCTTTCTGTCTCCGTGTTTATGTAACCATTATCTGGCGCCTTCATGCCTTCTCTTGAGCAAGCATCTCCCTAATCTTCCAATGATAATCTGTTCATCAGTATGAGGAACAAACACAGGTTTTTCCTCATCCTGACATGATGGAACTTTCCTCCTCTGCGGCCTGCTTTTAAATCTCTGCTCAAGTCCACATCACTGCCCTTTATCACAGTGCAGTGGGCAGCAGGTTAAAAATATTTTCTGACAAGGAGTCCACTGAATTTTATATATTTCCTCTCTTTTGTTTTCATAGTTGAATATTCTCTAGCCAGCTGGTTAATAATTCTATGTTTTTCTGTTTTCTTCCAATAAGTCAGATCCAGCCAGAATCAATAACACCCCCTGAGCAGAGCAGAGTATTCAACATTAATAAATGTGGGGATAGAGTCAATAGAGAAAGGACTTGCCAATCGGGGCTTCTTGACTTGTAGTTTATAGAATCACAGACTCTTAACTGAGGGGACCCTGTTAATCACAGACTCTTAACTGAGGGGACCCCAATTAAGTTGGCCCTGCACTGGAGAAGGGGCTAAGGAGGGGGGCAAATTTAGATTGGAACAGTCCCCTCACCTTGATATTCCTTGATGCCCTTGATATTCCTGCAGACTCCTGCTGCAGAACCAAAGCCTATTGATGAAGTTTGCACTTCCTGCCTCTGGGTTTGCTTTATTTTTGCAAATTAATTTACAGTTTTATCTTCATGCTCAAAGTTAAAGTCAAATTGTATTATACACCTTGTGAAGGAAAACAGCACTCTTCCACCTTCCACTTCAGTCCCAATTTCCAGAGGCAACCATTTTTAACCCTTTCACGGATTTCTGTTGATTCTTGCCAGATGTATATTGCTTAACATTTTTGACATGCCAACATTACCTGTTGACTTTCTAACTAATGGTAGAATTGGGATTTAACTCACTTTTTTTAACATCCCACCCCTAGTACAGTATCAGAACTTTGAAAATTAAGTTGGTATTTCATTTTTATAATTTTACAATTTTTTTATTTTTTAATCTTATACTTGTTTTATTTTATATTTATATTTTCAGCCATGTAGTACAGTCTGATTATATTTCTTCTAAAACTTTTGTTTTATCACTATTCACCTTTCCATTTTCTTAGTCTTATATATATATATTTGTCCCTGAGTCTTTCTAGACTGTCCCATAGATTTGTAAAATTCCTCAAAAACAATTTTCCACATTATAAAGTCATCATATTATCTAATCAGTTATTTTTTTAACCTGAAGGTTAACTTCTGGGAGCTTGAAGTCTTTTTTTTCTAGCCTGGACTGACTACCTTTTGGACATGCTGAACAATCATTGCTCTGGGGTTATTCTTTACTTCTCTCCTATTGGATTCTTTGAGAAAGAGGCACTAAGACAGAGCTAAGAGTGCAAAAGATTTATTGAAGAGTAATGCCTATGAAGGAAAGGAAAGAGCAGGATTGAAGAGAAGAGCTCTCAGATTATGTTGCAAACTTGATACCAGTCCAGCCCAATGGGGAGTAACAGTGTCCTGTTGAGAAGCTTCATGATGGTAGAAATGGCTGGGTCACCATCACCATCTTGCTCAGTTGTTGACTAAGGGCCACTCCCAAGAAGAATGTGACCTTGGTTGAGGCATGCATCAAAAGAGCTGCCAGATAAAGACTGTCCATTCTCCTTTCAATTGGGAACTAAGTCTTTTCCTAAAGGGCCTCTGCGCAGCACTTTTCCACGTCTTACTGAACCTGTTTTCTAGATCCCATACCTTCCTCTCTCTTGTTTACCTACTCATTTTTGGTGCAGCACATCACAGTAATTCCTTAGAAAGAGCACTTAGAATGTAAAGTTTTTAAAACCTAGTATGTCTCAATAAATCATTATTCTGCCTGCATACTTAATAGTTTTGTTAGGCATAGAATTCCATATCCCTCTGATTTATAATTTTGATGGCACTAATTATTGTCTCATAGATTCTGATGTTGCTCTTGATAAATCTGAAGCCAATCTGTTTCCTACTTTTTTATATTCTCACTTTTCCCCTACATTTTTCTCTCTCTGGAAACTTTTAAGATCTTTATTCCCAGTGTAGTTCCACTGTAATTTGCAGTGTGACTTGGTGAGTCTTTTTTATTCATTAGGGTGGGCATGCAATGGGTATGTTCAGTCTGGAGAATCATCTCATTATATGCAGAGCAATTTTCTATTTAATCATTTATTCACTCATTTTTGTCTGTTCACTCTTCCTTGAAGTTCTGTTAGTTAGATATAGAGCTTTCTGAATTGACTCTAATTTTTTTTTCTCCTATTGCTTTTGTCATTCTCATCAGCTTTCTGAAGACATTTTATCTTCCTCTTTCCATTGAATTTTTAATTTCAGCTATCATGGCTTTTTCCAAAGGTATTTGTAATTCTCTAATTGTTACTTCATAACATCTGGTTCTTGTTTCATGGATACAGTATCTTCTCCCTTTTATTTGATGATATTAGATTTTTGGAAAAAAAATTGCTCTCTGTATTATCTTGATTTCCTCCAAGTTCTTTTTTTTCTTGTGTTTTTTGTTCCCTCCCAGCATGGAGGTTTTTCTTAAATATTTGGTGATCCTTAGTTGTCTGATCAAATTTTCAAGTGAACTATTACAAAGTTCCTTGGAAGGTGTACAGATAGGGCTTGTTAAATGGTAGGCTCTGCTCTAGTATGATTAAGCAGTAAGCTGTCCCTTTAATTGGGGTCTTTCAGGGTCAGAATTTATAGAGATTTTCTTTGGAATCTTTTAAAGTTTCTTTTAAAGAAACTTCCTTTCTGTGTGCTACAGTTCTGGCTGCCGTTATTTTGAAAACCAGGAGGGAAGGGAGTTGAGGGGCTCTTCATTTAGTACACAGATTTTTAGTCTTCCTATTTGCAATAGGACATTTCTCTCCCATCCTCCCCTAAGATCTAGAGGTGCTGATAGCCCAGAAGGGAAAATTTTTCATCAAATTTGCCGAAAAATAAACATCTAATTTCCAAACTAGAGTGTTGTAGGAGGTAGTTGCCTGTTGGGTGAGGGATGCAAAGACATTGGTTTATTAAGTTCTCTTTCTACAACTCTGAACTAGTCCTCTGTTTTCATTTTCATAGTTAACACCTACCACTCAAATTCCTGAGACTTTCCAGGATCCTTTATTCATACCTAGATGTCAGTTTTCTCAGTTCTGCTGTATCCTACAGCCACGTCTTCCAAAATGTTTATACCTCTAAGTAGCTCTTGTTTCCTTCTTTTGGACTGTGTGGGTATATATTTTTCTAATATGTATTTACTGGTGTTCTTTCAGACAGAAGAGAAGTAATGCATGTGTTTGATATACCATGTTTAATTAAAAATTCCTGACATGAATTTACAGTGGGCTTAAAGGAAGGCCATAGTAATTTTCTTTCACATTTATTTCATGCCGTCCAAGCATCTGGGAAACCTTATGATACATGCAGGGGAAATTGCAATTCAGCACCCAGGACGCCCTGATAAAACTGTTTCCTCAATTGTCCTGGATATAACATGTTTGCTTATGCACCATGAATGTCAGTCAAGACTTCAGCTCAGTTATCTTCCTTGCTATTTAGAATGCACTCTGCCACTACTTTGTTTTGTGATTCATATTCTAAGTTTGATATTAAGGATGGAATAGTAGTGGACATTGTGTTAGAACTTCCCTGTAGAAATCCAAATCATATACTCTCAGATTTTTAAACTCAACAGCTAAGGATTGGCTGCCTTAGGGACAGTAAATGCTTTTACTAAAAGCAAAATAACAGTCTTTTTTAAGTACAAGATTATATTCTCCACAACTTCTAAGAGCCGAAAAATCACTCAAAGTGAAAAGTACTTTGAATGTTGTCTAATTCATCCACTCCTACAGTGCTTCAAGTCCTATTGCCATCATTGCCCTCCACTCCTATACAGGAGGGTTGAGACTGCTTGGTATCGATGGTGATGGAAATGTATTCTCCTTTAGGAGAGTGTTTGTAACACTGTAAGACCACTGATTCACCCTCATTAGAGGCACATGGATGTCTTCAGTATGTGGTGGGAAGTTAATACCCAGAAAATATATGACTCTGCCCTAAACCCACCGCTGGGAAGGGCCAAGATGGGCCTGAATATGCTGAGAACATCAAGTCCATCAGCCTCTAAAATGACACCACTCTTTTTTTTTTTAAATCACACCACTCTTAATGGAGTTACTTCAGAAAGAGACCCAGCTAAGTACTGGGTAATAGCACTAAATAAGATTTCTAAAATAGACTGTTGTGTGCTTTTAAAGCAACTTCAAATTATAAATACCAGACAAAATCTATGTAAGTCCTACCAAATAGTCCAGCCTGTTGGTTGCAAGTAGATATGTTTTACTGTGCTGTTGTTCGGATTTGCCTTATTATAATCCCCTGGGAGCTGTGTGTGTGTGTGTGTGTGTGTGTGTGTGTGTGTATACACCAATTTATTTTTATCTATTACAAACTTATTATGCATTAGGACGCTTAACCTAAAAATCAGCAACTTAGAAAAAAGATATATATGTTATCTCTTCATAGCACAACAGGTTTCAAAATATATTTTCTTTTAAATGTACTCTGGCAGTACATAATCCTTTATACAAATTGCATATATTTTTTGTCAGCACCTTCACTACATTTACAAATATAAAATTTACACAGCATCCTATCAAAGGAAATTTAAAGCTACTCACAAACATCTCACAAATACATATATTTCATACCTATAAAACTTTCAAAGGTGGGTCCTAGTTAATGGTCCATTTACTGGTGCAACAAACTACATATAAATCTGTAAAGCTTGTCCATAAAATATCTCAAAGAATTAACATGACACTTATTGTGAAATTGAGCTTACTAAAGCATCATATTTTAGAAAGGAATTTGATGTGCATATCTCCATGACATTCAAAAGTCAGATAACCAGATGATAAACAGATGGAAATAAACACCAATTGAAAACAAATGCGCATGAAAGAGCATTTAAGGCCAGAGTGTGATGAATGAGAAAAATTGAGAAGTTGGACACAGGCGAGATGAGGAGAAACAAACAGTGATCATACATTATAGGAGTCTGCAGTTGGATATTTACTCCTCTGCTATCCAGTTACTAAATCATCCTCACTTAGTTTTCACATTGTTGAAAACTTTCTCATGCATTTTTCAACTCCATTGTTGCCACCAGAATGCTTAATGTGTTCTTCTTCTGCAAAATCACCTTGGAGTCCACTGAGATTCTGAGTCCAAGAATCTGAGTGACTAGTTCTATAAGATTTTAACTTACAGATAAATTTCCTTTATCAGTTAAGGTTATCATTGATCAATATTGCTAATACAGGTTCATTAATAATACAAAATTATTAATACAGATTCAGCAGTATATATGCTGAATTCATATAGCAAAGGACAGAAAATAGAAGAAAAGGAGAGTTAGACTAAGTTTTTTGTTTGACTTTTGAACATGGTCAAAGTGAATGACTATGGAGTGACCGCTCAGAAACAGCCTCAGGCTAGGTAGGCACAGTTCAGAGAAGTGGAAGGAGGAAAATGAGGAAGAATTCTTCCAGAGATGGCAGTCCTATGATAGTCCGGCAATTTCTACTGAAAAGGCCACGGAAAGGCTGTTGTACCAGTCACTTTGGAGTCTGTTAAAGGAGAACCATCTTTTCTGCTAGAGATACAACTTCTTCCATTTGAGTTTCAAAGCTTGGCATCCAGGTAACTTTGAGAGCTGCATTTTTTTTTTTTTTTTTTGCAGGAAAGCATTTCAAATTGTTATGCATTCTAATGTGCAAACAGAAAGAAAAAGAATGGAAGAAAAGGAATAGGAGGAGAAAGAGAAGGAAGGCAGAGTGATGGAGGGGGTCGCTGCAAACATGGCTCTGAAGGAGGCCACTAGCTCTCCTTCCAGTTCCTTCCAGCATGCTCAGACACTTGCCACAGATCCGCCTTCTGTGGGTTTGTAGCTGGACACACTGATTCAGAATCTCCTAGATGGAAGAGAGAGTTCCCAGATGCTGCTGTCTTGCAGTTTTCTCGATTTCCTCATCACTACTCCTGTCTGAGTAGTGGGTCAGGCTGTCTCTGGTGACAGTTGCTGTGTTTGTTAATTCCCCTGCCTTTACTGCATTCAAGGATGAATAAGGCAACCGGAAAAGACAAATGCACTATGCATATTCCAAGTAAAATGGCTGACCTGAGAGGACGGCCACCTGCAGGGCAGCCTTGCTGTCAATTCTGCTCCATTCGGCAGTTCCAACTGGACCATGTGGAATATGAAAATATTATCTGCCAGCCCCAGTCCACATCACATAATTCTCCTGTTCCAGTTAGGATCCCACGGCAACCCCTGTTGATCTGACCCTGCATTCCAAGAGAGAGAGGTGCTGGTTAGCAGAGACGTGACACTGGACATGGTGGCCACAGTCCCTTTCACCCACATCCTCTTCACTGAGATTCAAAACTGAACCAGCGAATGTGAACATCTGTAAGCCCAAGCCAAGAGAACGGTATTCTTATTCCCTAATGGTGTCATCAAAATACTAAGAAAAACTGTCTGAGTCACAAGAGACAGAATTCCTACCATAGCTATGAATATTGCAATTTTACCAGATCTGAAACCTATGACCTGACTGAGAGAGAAAAAAAAAAAAAAAAGGAATACACTCTCAGAAAGGTCTGAGAGAAATGAGGTGAAGGGGATTAGAAAGACAGTAGAATCTTTTACAACTTTATACCATGTTATGAAATGGTGTTCTTGTTTCCAAAAAATCTGAGCTTGGGGAGTTTAGTTATACTGTAGAGCCTCCAGACTCCTTGAGTCCAGAATCTACAGGGGAAGTATCTTCCTCTCCAAGGGATTCTCCTCAGCACCCAAACATGAAAAGCACTATTTTGAGAAATTCATTTCCTAAAATTCCAGTCCTTATTTTAAAAAGTTGGAAGAGAAATCTACTGAATGAAGATTATGATGGCTAATTTATGTGTCAACTTGACTGTGCCATTGTGCCCAGTTATATAGTCCAGCATTACTCTGAATGTTTTTATGAGGGCAGTTTTGAATGAGATTAACTTTCAAATGAGTGGACTTTGAATAAAGCAGATTGCTCTCCATAATGAGTGTGGAGATGGTGGGTGGGGGAGCCTCAGCTGATCAGTTGAAGGCCTGAATAGCACCCAAAAGCTGACCTCCCACCCAGCAAGAGTGAATTCTGTCCCCTTTAGACTAGCATTGTCTTTTCCCTGGGAGAGTGGTTAGAATATTTGAGAAGAGGGAAAATAGAGTTAGTAATATTCTTCAAGAGGACAAGGGAAGTTAAAATCTAGTGCTGTTTTATGAGTGGATAAATGCTGTGACAACCTTGCTGTAACAGGTAACAACTTACAATCAAATTGTTGTGGAAAGCAACAGGGCAGAGGCTAAGGCCTGTTTGAAATACTAGATTTGTTTTTAAGTCAGATTAACTAAGGTATAATTTATATACAATAAAACTCACTTTTCTTATGTTGAGCATTGGATGAGTTTTGATGAATGTATTAACTCATATAACCTCTGCAAAAATCAAGATGCAGAATATCTCCATTACCTCAGTAGTTTTCTTGAACCCTCCCGCCCCTTTAGTCAATTCATTCTGCCATTCCTAGCTCCCTGTAGTTATTGATTGGTTTTCCTTCAGTGCGGTTTTAAATTTCTCCAATTCCACGTAAAATAGAATCACATAGAATGTAGCTTTTCATTTCTGGCTTTTTTACTTAGCACAATGCTTTGAAATTCACCTAACCCCTGCACCTATCATTAGTTTTTCCTTTCTATTGCTAAATAATATTCCACTATATGGTTATACCACAGTCTATCCACTCACCAGTTAGTAGACCAGGCTGTTTCCAGTTTGGGGCTATTATGAATGATACTGCTATGACTATTCCCATCCAGGTCTTGGTGCAGACATGTGTTTTCATTTCTCTTGCATAAATACCCTGGCGTGGGATTGCTATATCTTATGCTAAGTGTATTTTTATCTTTTTTAAGAAACTGGCCAACTATTTTTCAAAATGGCTATCCTATTTTCTATCTGTAATGTAGTGCTGATATTTTTGACAAAGACAATCATTGTAGACGTATCTATAGACACCTTTGTTTTGTCTGATCAGCAGGTACAGAGAATTGGCTTTGTATAAAGAACTACTTAAGACTTCTAGGCCTGGAATCAGATTGAGCCGAGTCCATTACTGGATTCAATAGTTTTGTGTATATAATTCTGGAAAAGTCACTAGGTCTCTCTAAGCCTGTTTATCTCATTTGTAAAGTGGAAATAATAACAGTTCTCCTCTGCTTAGGGATGTTATGAAGATTAAATGAGATAAAACATATAAAGCGCTTAATACAGAACCTAGTACATAATAAATGATTCATATAAATTCCTCTTATTATTCTAAAACTTTTTGGAATAGTGTTTGATGCAGAAGGGTTTAGTTATATGAGAACATGCGCCAGTGACTTGACTTCTTTCAGGTTTCTCTCAAATAATACTTTAGAACTCAAAAAAGCTACAGGAAACCAGGAACTATGTTTTCTTGTTGAGGAAGCTATTTAAGGTTATTTGGAATAAATAACCGGTAAGTTTTTTACAACCTCTCTGAACTTTCAGACCTCAGTTTCCTAATCTGTAAAACAGGGGTGATAATTCTTGTTCTGCCTCTCTTATAACTTCTATGTGAAGACTGAAGCAAAAAACAAACATTATAAACTGTAAAGTGTTACAGAAATATCATCTTCTGTACAAAATGGTTTAGTTAGAATTGATCAGACAATAATGTCCATTTTAAAACTCCCTTTTTCTAATGTTTCATAGGAAAAAAAAAAACTAACAGTTGGAGGAAATTGTGAAATATTGCTATTAAAATAAAAGGTGTATGCAATTGATAACAAAAAGACCAAGCTACCACACAGGTCCCAAAATCAAACTAATAGATCTCTAATGTAACAGCATGTATGTGTGTGTACATGCACCCCCCCACACACACTACCTTTATACCCTAGCTGAATACATGGCAGTATTTTAGTAGCTACAGGAGAATAGTTTGTGTGTTTATGCATCCAAACAATTGTTTTCATTTGCTTATTTAGATGACAAATGAGTTTTGAACATGCCACTTAAAAAGCTTTTTTGGAACCCTATTAATTGTAAGAAAAAAGTTGTTTATACCGTGGAATTTATGACAATACCCAGAAAGTTTTTAAAGAAATATAAATTATTTAAATCTTTTGAAACCATGTGAGAGGTGGGGAGGAGGGACAGAATTTAAAGTGTAAAGCTGTATTTGGGAAGAGAGAAGTTATAGGAATTCAGAATGGGAAAAAATTAATTGTGCTGTCCATAATTTATGAGCACTGCCAGGCAGTCAGCTTAAACTACAAAGTTATGTTCTTTTCTTCAGGGCCTACATGTGTCCTCAGGGTTTGGTCCTATCTGTCCTGTAAAGGAAATCTAATTCCACTACCCAATGGAAGAGGAGGTAACACAACGGAACATTTCACACAGCTTCCCCTCAGACTTGTGGATTCTCAAATGTAGAGACTTAGCATTTCTTATATAATAAGTCACTTTACTACCAAGTCATCAGAGCATTTATCATAAATTATTTTTAAAACTCAAATCATTTTAAATTTGCTAATGGATACTTATATTTACTCATTATATTGTCCATATATTTTTAGCATGGACATTCTGATATTTATTGTGTGGACCAAAATGATTATGTATGGCCAGATATCTAGAACACATGGTTTACTAGAACTAAGCCTGAAATGTCATAATTCAGAAGTACTCATTAATTTAACTGAGACTTTATAATGTGGTTCAATAACTGATAATCCTAGTGATTCTTTATTGCTCTTAACAGTAAAAAGTTAGAGAAGAGGAAAACTAATGTTTTCTGAGTACTTACTATCACCCAGTTTCCTCACCTGTAGAATTAATATACATTCTGAGGCCTAGAACACTAACTTACCCAACTTTCCAGAGCTAGTAAGCAGGTAAAATAGAGTTGAAATTCAAGTCCTGCTATATGGCTACTGGCCAATAGTAGATGTATACCTTAAAAGAACAAGGATGAAAACTCTAGAAATAACATATTTTGATCTGTGACCTCAGGCAAATACTTGGAAAACCTCAATTTTTCTCCAAGGAAACCAATCTCAAAACTGGGACATGAATCTCAAATTTTATCACTTATTTCCTTAAGAGTAGACATAGCTGACATAACAATAACAATACCAATAATCTGACATAGCTTGCTAGTCCCTAAGTTTCTTAATATTTCCTTTGTATAAATGTATTTGTGGTTTCAACCTGAAATATCTCCTGGGATAATAAGTATCTAAGTTTACTACTAGTTGTGTAGTTCAGTACTATTTTTATGTATACCTAAAACACTTTTTAGTCTTCAATGGCTAGTTCCCTTTTCTGAATTTTGGGGTACACATTCTTTCCCTATCCATTACAGAATTTCATAAAATGTGCTGATATCTTCCTTCTTAATTGCAAATATTCAATTTCTGGGTATGAGTCTATCCTCATAAACAAGATTCTTCATTGCAGAAATTGATTCTGTATATTTCGCAAATGAAGGAAAAGATAAAAGCACTCCCACCTGACCACATTCATAGGCCTCCTCTTTTCTACTCATTGTCTCCTCCCGCCTCTGCCTTACAGATCTGCTTTTCACACTCCACTCAAGAAACAAAGACCAGCGAGACTTAAGACTTTCTGCCCTACAGTGTGTCACTATTTATAAGCTAAAATATCCCCTACCTTTCTGATGAGTCATAAGGTCTTAGAAAGTTGTTATATTTAAAAAAAAAAAATAGTCTCAGCAGACAAAGAATGTCGGACAGGGAGAAGGTAACACTTTATTTGGGAATCAGTAAATCTGCAAATCCCAAGAGTTATAGGCACAAGAAACACCTGCAGATTCTTGGGACCCACCCAGACTTAATGAATGAAGTTCTGTCAGTTGGAGTCCAAGAAATTTTAGTTTAAGTGGGTCCCCAGGATGATTATGACCCAGGTGGTCAGCAGCGCTGCAGTGGTGTAATGTGATCAGCCAAATCTTTCTCTTCTGGGAAGATGCCATTGGCTGATGTAAAGCTGTATTTATTCATCTCTCACTTGTAATAGAAAATCCCACTTTAAACTATGAGCCATCTTAGAGGCTCTTAGTCTTCTGAATAGTCTAAAGACAAAACAAAACAAAACAAAAACCACACACACATTTAATCAAATGCTGCCCCAAAGAATAGCAGCAATTAGTCTGCCTTCCTGTCTATGATTTGGAGAAATATTTTAGCTCTCCATAAAGTAGTGAGGAGAAAAAGAGAGGATTTGATTCACGTTCTGTTGGTGGTGGGTCTAGAAAACAAATAGAAAACCTTTGGGTTTTACCCTGACTGCAAAATGTTTAAATATCCACATGGACAATCAGATAATCCCCCAAATGCCTTTCCTCTGGCCTAACTCAATTCAGATAACTGTGTTTGTCTGCAAGAAACCCTCAGAGAAAACATTCGAGCCAAATGATCTCATGCCTGGATTTTGCAAAACAATATGTGCACAAGACCAGAATTTATATCATCACAGAATATGTGCAATTCCCAAATCCAGTCCCAGGACTCTTCGGCAACGTGGCTTCTTCACTGTGTCTGAGTCACTTCCTGGGCCTGGGTCCAGAGTAGCCTGCAGCCCCCTGGCCACCATGCAGGCCACATCAGGAAGCAGTTCTGCACTATTTCTAGGAATGTCGTCTTTGAAAATTATTTTACACTTATCTCACCCACTTTGCTATCCCAAATGTTTTTATAAAGCAAGAGGAGTATTTTGACCAAAAATGATGTGTTGTTTTTTATCAAAATAATTTCTACTTTCTATCATGTCCAACTGCATAAAAAAATAAAAGACACACCATGGTGATAATGCCTGACAATCCTGGAGATATTGAACTAGCCTTCAGGGACAAAATTATGGTCATCTGTTTGCTGCCTTTGGGAATAAGCTGCCTTTGCACCTCTGACTGGGGGGATGTTGGGGGACTCTGATTCTACCTCTTGTTTTCCAGGGTGACCAAAGAAGCAGGAAAATTTGTTCTGCATTGAACCTCTGGCCACAAACAATTGATAATAACACTTGGTACTTATATTACCCACACTACATCTTTGTGGTTGAGAAGCTTTGACATCATTTTCCTGGTTGTTTTTTCTGAGAGACTTGCAGTCTACTTTGTATATGAAATCTATGCAGATATTGTCTTAAAGAGAGAAGAGGCTATAGTTTTCAGACAGGCCTATTCAGAAAAGTATCCTAGAGGCTGTCCTGGGCTCCCTGGAGGCACACCAGTCTGGGGACTTTAGGGTGATATCACTGAACCAATCACCCACATGTTGCTGGCTCCAAGTAATTCTTTTGGCTTTGTTATCTGGTCTGAAATCTCACCATGGGAAACTCATTGGAATTTATAGAGCTCCTCTTTAAGAGATCAAATAGGAATGAACTAGAGGCTTAGAATGTTGTTCCTTATCTCTTACTACCTTACCGAACTGGTCCTATAAAAATCAGGTAGCACACAGTTCTTTCTTTCTTGGTTCATTGGTCCTTCTATGGAGCCTCATAGTCTAGACTGTGTTGTCACTTCTTGTTTATGATTTGCTTTCCTTACTGGCTGCTCTGAATATAGGAACTCTGAGACACTTGTCATTGTGTTTCCACTGGGCTGGCACATCATCATTATAATATTAGTGAGGCCCAGTGTCTTCAACTGTAAAATGGGCATGATGATGGTAATGATGCCTTTCTTAGACTTAGACTTAGGGAGTCTGTGAGCAGGAGATGAGATCATCCATGTCAAAATGTTAATTAGCTGTGAAGCACCGCACAAATAGAAAACAATATAGTAACTTGCTGGGAGGTGGGAGAGAAGTCCCAAAGAGGGACACTCAAGCCTCACTGCTTAAAATAATTTCGTGGGGCAAATTCTAAGTGATCACACTTCTAAGTCACTACACACAGGACTTTGCTTTGTCTTTACATTAAGGTCTTTTGCCCTGTATAAGCCTGAAAGGATTCAAACCCCAAAGGTGTTCTCAGAGTTTGTCTTTCTATAGTACAAATAACCAGAGGTTGGAATATCAAATGCTGTTTCTCACAGAATCTTTTGATAACTCATTTGGTGGATAATTGCATTAATTATTAAGGTTAAGAGTCTGAGGTGAAAAGAAGCAAAGATATACTCATTACCCATTTGGACCTGAGAGAATAGGAGACTGTAGGGAATTGTAAAAGTGATGCCAATCGCCTCTTCCCTCCGTAGAAAACCTGTCTCCACTTCTAGCCATCTGTGTGCAGCTATTTGGAAAGGGATGGAGAACTGTAGTTGAAGTTTTCTCACCTTGAAGTAAAGTCGATAGGGCTGTGCGACTGGATTGCCAGGAGTTCCAACAGAGACACAAAGAAGCTGTATTGGACCAGGCTGGAAGCACATTGTACAACCAAAGCAAAGGGGCCCAGCCCACCATTTCACCAGGCCCTATGCCATGGTCAACTATCAGAAAGGGTATTTCATTTAAAAAGTAGCTGAAATGTAATGGAAAAGAAGATTAGAAAGCAATGTACCTGTATTAAAACAAGACAGAAAAAAATAAGTAGAAAAAGTGTTTTTACTACTACACTACGTAGATAGTGTTCACTTATGGTTCATGCAACATTGAACCAATAGTGATTTTTGTGGAAATTCGGGGGACTTTCTGAGCTGGTTCAAGTTATTTAGAGACTGGTGATGCTGGTGTCTTAGTATGTTTGTTAAATTTATGTGGAAAATAAATTACTTGAGGTAAAAGACAGTGTCCTATAGCAGTGGGAAATGGGGGAAATGGAAGTAAGAAGGGATTTGTATGCGAGATTAAAAATCAAGGAGATGAAGGGAGTGGTGAGGAAGAAACAGAGTAAAAGTTATCATACAAATTGTCACCTGTGGCATTTGGTTCAGCTTCTGTCAAACTAAATTGGTGGGAAGAAGGATGCTGATAGAGGTTGGATGATAAGAGTTGGCTCTAACCATGTAACCCATAGAAAACTTTCTAACTTGTGTTCATAATTGGATTGTGCCTAATTGGAGATATTGTTTCCTCAAGAGAAAGATCTCTCATAGATCTCTCATAGATCTCTCATTGTTCTCATAGGAGAACAATCTCTCATAATCATAATCATATTTGCTCTCATAATCATAAACATAAGCACCACCTGTACTTATAAGATTGAATATGATGTATCTTTACATTTCAAGACTTCTCAAAAACCTCTGCTCTGTGGTTTTCACAGCTAGAACTTCGAAGCTCCCCTGTACTTACAAGATCTTAGAATCCTTATTCTTACTCATGCTTTCTTTTCCTTTCCTTATCCTTGATCTTTTATTCCTTCTTCCAAGTATTATTTTGGTTTTTACTTTTCTTTTCTGTCAACCTCCTTTTGCTGTGTAGAAAATTAAGTTTTATATTTTCCCTTTTTTTAAAAAAGATTTATTTATTTATACATACAAGCTGGGTTACAGGCGAGAGGTGTGGGGCGGCGAGAGGGTTCACCAGAGACAGAGTGGAGAGCAAAACAAGCAGATCAGAAATACACAGCTGAGGGGAGCAGCGGGCGAGGCAGGAGAGGTCTGCCGCACCATGTGGGATTCTCCCTAGCTGGGTGTCGAACTCGCGTCGCGCGCTGCCGACAGCTCCACAGCGCAGCACTCAACCACTGCGCCACCAGGGAGGCCCTATATTTTCCCATTTTTAAAAATGGAAACTAATCCTATGATCACTTGAACCAGAGAGAAAGAAGGTAATCCCCTTTCTCTTGAATCTACTTTGCTTGTTTTTTGCCACATTCATCACACTATTGTCTTGTTTTAGCCCCCTCTCCCCCACATACACACATCTTAGAGCAATAATGTGAAAGGTTTAAAAGAACTGTAACACTGAGGCCATTTGCAGAGTGTTCATTCTGTAAGTACAGACTTTAAGTGAGTTTGAATGTCAGCTTATCTCAGATTCCCACTTGTAGTTCATTTAAATGATAAATATACTCAATTTATTCCTCTAATCTTGTAAGGCTGAACTCAGTATCTGCCTGAATATTTCTGGTCCTTTTCCAAGTCTACACAATTTCCAGCTTCCTCATAACTCTTCACTGTGATCCAAGGTTCTTCTCTACTTGCCAAGCTGTGTATTATGTAGGGGAGATTGGTGGTGCTAATGGTTTTCTTTTTGGCTACTTTTTAGTGTTCATAAATAATAATAATAATAATAATAATAATAATAATAATAATAATAATAAAAGCTATGCACTACTTTCAGGCAGTTAGGAATCAAATCTATCCATCCTTTCTCTAATCAAATGCTCAGTGAGCACCTACCATGAGCCAGTCACTGTACCTTTTTCTGGGGGTGTGGTGATAACAATCACAGAAACAGTGACAGGTGTCTGCCCTCATGGTGCTTACAGTCTAGCACTTGCATTATAAAAAGAGTAAATAGGCTTAGGTGTAACCCATAGAGGCCCATGTAGCACCAATCAAAGAAGAGAATGACATTATTAGGAGATTTGCATAGAAAATCTCTTGCTGTCATTGTTTAATGGAATGCTATCTTCTTATTCTCAGCAATGAGGAAGACATTTTGCTCACTATTCTCACAATGAGAATTCTGCATATGTTTTATAAGGGTAGCTATCAAGCTGCCTCTTTTTCTTTTTCTGTTATACTATTTCTCTCTTCCAAGTCTTATTTGTAAGGAATTGTTACAGAACCCATGGATTCTGTTAAACATCTAACTTGTCCCTAGGAGGCTTCCTTGACTTTAAAAACAATAGAACCCTAGGCACATCCTGAATAAAAGTCAAAAGGACTTGAAAAGAGATTTTTAACTTTCTGGTGAGGGGTAGGGAGGTAAGATTATGTTCTCTGAGTATAATATAAATTTTCTTTTGCAATTGCTCATTTGGACCACTTGACTAAAGGAAGTAAAAAATCCTAGGTAATACTTTTTTCATCAGAAATTTCTATAGCCCAAAATCATGCTAGATTTTGTATAGCATCCAAGAGAAGCTGACCTAATGTGAATGAAAGGTGCTGTTTTTATTTGCAGTTCTTTAGTTACAATTCTAGGTTACTAATGGCCTTTTGATGAGAGTACTGACTGAAATGTTTAAATACTTAACAGGCTCTGGAATCCTACAATGTTATATCTTAACTTCCATGATCTATTCGAACACCCCCATCCCATTACTTCTTGAAGAGGCTTACCAACATAGACAAGAAGCCTAATGCTTCTACCTTGTGACAGCCCTAGGGTCTTTGAAGAAAACTGCTTTGCAAATAAAAAATCCCTATTTCCCTCACAAATTCCTCATGTGCTCTCCTGGCTGCCTGCTTACCAAATCAATTGAATAAATAATACATTTCTTTCTTTGTTGTATCCTTTACATTGGTCTCTACTTTATTTCTCTTTCAATACCTTTACCTGAACTTATATGAAAACTACCTCCCCATAGAAATGAACAGATGGTTGGAATCTTGGGAAGTGTAATAAGATCAGACTCATTTTTATGATTGTGTTTTGAAGAACATGGGAACCAAACAATGCCTGTAATCACTGCTGAACATTCTGGGACAGGATTTAACAAGGTATCTAGCTTTAGTTTCACCTGTAATTTGCTGGAGACCAAGACTTTTGGACACAGGACAGTAGTGTGCCTCCTTTAAGTCTGAGGAAAGAACTAAAAATCTAGCCAAAGCAAGCAACACTTTTGTATCTCAGAATTCCTCCCCTTCTCAAAATATGTCAATGATTCCTCTACTGCATAAAATATAGAATCTAAAGATTTGAACTACCTTTTAAGCACTGATACATATCAGCTAAATTAGTCTACCTCTTCCTGTCCTCTTCAAAATAAAAGCTCTGTGCCTTTCCTCTTTGGTTACAACTGTTTCTGCCTCCTGAAATGCTACTCTTCTTTCTGCTTCAACCAACACCAACAATTTTCAACACTGATCACCTAACCCAGTCACTCATGAAACTTAAGAAAAGGAAGAAGAAATCAGTAACTAGATCCCAGCCTAGACCTGAATATCTCATCTCTTGGGGGGTAGAGCTCAAAACATTTATTTCTTTAAAAATATATTGAGACAGCCTACTGAATGGAAGAAAATAATTGCACACCATACAAAAATTAAGAGAATGATATCGAAAGATCTACAAAAAGCTTATACAACTCAACAACAACAAAATAGAGAACAGCCCGGTCAAAAAAAAAAAAAATGGACAGAAGAGCTGAAAAGACACTTCTCCAAAGAAGAAACAACTGGCCAGTAGGCGTAAAAAAAATGTTCAACATCACTAATTATCAGGGAAATACAAATCAAAACCACAATAAGATACTACCTCACATCAATGAGAATGGTACATGTTTAAAAAACCATCAACAACAGATATTGGTGAGGATGTGGAGAAAAAGGAACACTCTTACACTGCTGGTAGGAATGTAAACTGGTTCAACCACTATGGAAAAATGTGTGGAGGACCCTCAAAAGACAAAAATGGGGCCTCCCTGGTGTCACAACGGATTAAGTCTCATCCTATCTGCAGCTGTCCGCAGCCATTGCAGCATGAGTTCGATTCCCAGCCAGGGAGATTCCCACATGGCGCAGCAGACCTCTCTTGCCTTGCCTGCTGCTCCCTTCAGCAGTGTACTTTAGTCAATCTGCCTGTTCTGTTCCCCGCTCTATCTCTGGTGAATCCTCTCACAACCTCCCACCTGTGGCCTACAACCCAGTTCTTGTATGCATAAATAAATCTTAAAAAAATTTTTTTTTAAAAAGATAAAAATGGATCTGTCATATGATCCAGCTAGTCCACTCCTGGAATTTACCCAAAGAACACAAAAACATTAATTCAAAAGGATACCTGCTCCCCTATGTTTATTGCAACACTATTTACAACCACCAAGATACGGAAACAACCTAAATGTCTCAAAACAGATGAATGGATTAAAATGTGGTATGTATATACAATGGACTGCTACTCAGTGACTGAAAAAGATAAACTCATGCCATCTCGGCAACATGGATGGAACTAGAAGGGTTTATGCTGAGTGAAATAAGTCAGAAACAAAAGGATAAATATCAGATGGTTTCACTTGTACATGGCATATAGAGAAACTGAACAAAGGTCAAGGAAAAGAAGGGGGCAGGATAGGAGTCAAACAGGGGAGGGAAGAGCACAAGGGAATATGTTGATGGTCCATGGGTGATATAGTAGTGGCAGAACTACAGAGACTACAAATGCAGGGAGAAACCAATTACTGTACAAAAATGAACAACAATGTATGAAAATAAATAAATTTAGGAAAAAATATATTGAGAACCACTATCCTCACTAATCCTTTAATGCTCAGTTCAAATACCGCCTTTTCTGGGAGGCCTTCCCTTACCATGCCAGGGAAGAGAGTCCTTCCTTCTTACCATTGTGGATGCACTCAACAGTACCTTAGAGGACTCTAAGTTAGTGCAAAAGCTCTTTGATGATAAAGCCATATTTTATAACCTTTTATTGTTGGTTCACTAGCACAATGCCTAGCCCACATTCACCGTTATAAATACTTACCAATTATTGATTCCAGGTTGGAGGGTTGGGGGTGACCAAAATTAGATATGGAACATGTGATGGAAGAAAACCATTGCTGGAGATCCAAGGTGGGATGAGGGGGGAACAGTGTCTTCTCTGACACCTTATATCCAGAAGCAAATATAAGCTGCATGAGGGCAAGACCTCAGTTCAGCCAAGAACAGTGTCCTCAGCAGGGGGAAGAGGTGGACTGAAAGACCCAGTGATGCAAAACTGCATTTCGAGGGTTCGATGGGACAGCTTTCAACTAAAGAGAGGCTGTCCTCTAACCTAAAAAATAACCCTTGTCTCTGGGGCCTAAGGGATTTAAAGGAGAGATTCTAGAACTGAATGGGGTAGGAAGTAAGGTGAAATACAGAAAAGGAGCTTCTCAGATGGCATTGGAATGAGGAGATTGGTGGGGTGGTAAGGAAGCAGGTCCATCTCAGAGAGAAATAAACTCTTTGAGTCATGTTTCAGTCATTTTCATGAGTTATTTGAGTGCCAGACTTACTTATTACTTGATTCTTTTTATCACCTTACCTAGTTCTTGAAAGTGGTTAGGCACTTAAAAATGGATAGACAGATGTGCGGGAGGGCAATAAAGGGGACAAGGAGAAGGGTAGCCTCTTCTCCAGCTGAACTCCCACAGCACCAGGACTTGCCCAGGGCAGGCCAGCAAGGCAGGAGCCTTGGAAAAGTCATCCAAGAAAAACTCTACAAAAAACTCTTCTGTTTGGGAACTGCCTGGGGTGCCTTTTTTCATTGCAAACTCTGCCATTTCTCTGATTCCACAAGTGATAGATATTTTTTAAACAGAGGAACCAAATCTTTCTGATAACACATTCACTGAAACATTCCCACCCTACCACAGCTGGAAAAGTTCTCCAGCCAGAACATTTGATGAGAAACAAATTAAAAAAACAGTTTCTCAGCCCAGGGGGTCCCTCTCACTTGATGAGTGGGTCTTAGGGCCATGGGGCTGCTCAAGTCCCTCCACTCAGCAGTCCCTGAGCCCTGCAAAGGAAACCATGCAAATGCCCACACCTGTTTGTGCCCCCTTGCTGGGAAAACGTTCTGGCCTTAAACCTCTCCCCTCAATTTACTGAACACTTAGTCTGTGGTGGTGTTGGGACTGGGGGCTTGGAAAAGGAACCTGAAATATACCATTTCCTCAGTAAGAAAACTATGTAACTCTCTACTTGGAGCCCATTTAGATGTCAGCCAGCCCTTACAACTATTCTGTGGGATATTATAACTCTTGTGACAATTCTGTGAGATAGATTTTATAATACTGATTTTAGAGAGGAGAAAAATGAAAACACTGAGAGGTTAAATGACATAAATGGGAAACAAAAGCTTCCAACACAGGACTCCCTGAGTGTAATGATAGTAACAGCTAACAGATATTGAACATCTATTACCTGCCAAGCATGGTTTCTTTTTTGAGTTGATTTTTATTAAGATATAATTGACATAACACTATAAGGCATACGACCTGTTGATTTGATATGTTTATATCTAGCAATGTGATTATCACAATAGGTAAGTTACATCTCTAGCATGTCATATTGATTATCATTTCTTTTTTTTGTAGTGGGGACAATTACAATCTGGTCCTAGCAACTTTGAAGTTTATAATACAATGTGGTTGACTACAATCCCAATACTGTGCCTTAGATTTCCAGAACTTATCTATCAACTGGCTGCAAGCTTGTACTCTTAAATGGCAGGTACCCCAACTCTCCCGCTCTCCAAGAATTTTTATAAGCACTGTACATGCACCCAGTCCCAATAGTCCTACAAGATGGGAAATATGATGATCATTTTCCTGCTTTTACTTATGAGGAAACTGAAGCGCACATGAAATAACTTGTCTGAGGTCACAGTTTTACCTGGCAGGCTGGGTTTGAACCTAGACGAGTAAGTGATCTATGTGCTCATCACAGAGTCTCGGTCTTCCATCCTCTCTTTGGCCTGCTCAGGCTGGTTGTGGCACAAGACGCTGCTAACCTGGAATGCAGGACACACAGTA
The DNA here is from genome assembly GCA_004024925.1 of Scalopus aquaticus. Lineage (NCBI taxonomy): Eukaryota > Metazoa > Chordata > Mammalia > Eulipotyphla > Talpidae > Scalopus > Scalopus aquaticus. The sequence continues at coordinate 130,270 of PVIJ01000960.1, read as the reverse complement.
GGATGCAAAATTGAGGTGTTTTTTTCCCCTAATAATTGAAATATTTGGGGCCTTAATAGAGATGCATGAAAGCCATGAGGATTTCCTCGAGGAATGTGCTATCTAGGTTAGTCACTAACTAGTGCAGAAACAGGCATTATTTAGAGCAAGAGGATTTGAAATTGGAGTGGACAAAATTTTTACTAACCTAAGGAAAGGCTTAGGTCATGGCATTATGTGGAAAAAAGAAAACTACAAGGCTACATGCAGGATCTCAGCGGTATAAAAGGATACATAAGAATGATAAAGTAAACTGATAGTTCTTTTTTAAGGGATTTTTTTCAATTTTTTAATCTAACAATAAACAAAAACGTTTCCATGGTATGTATTTTTTCCTAACTCAGTTCAACAAGGACTTTTGAGCAGCTACTGAGCTAGTGGCCAACTACTGCTCAGCTCATAATTTCCATGAAGATTTTGTGAGATTTTGGATTTAAAAATATAATAAAGCTGTCAATTCATTAAAATGCAATGTATGCATATAAGCAGGTGTTATCAAATGGTCTTATTTTGCAATATTGAGAAATGAGATAAATTATACATTTTTTCTAAGTGAATTCACAAACTAGCTCCTTGAAGACTGGAGTAAATGCACAACAATCTCTTACATTAAGATAGTAGCAAGTGGCTGATATTGCTACCTTCAGATTGGCATATTTCCTCTACTTACAATGTCATGAGTTTGGAAGCTTTGAGAAGTGTTCTGGGCTGAGAGGAATAGAAGTTATGCTTCTGGACCACAGCCAATTTCAGACAAAGAATAAGAAGGATTTAGTAAATTGTTTTCTAAGTTTGAAATGTTTCTCCTGAATTCCTTTTGTGTTATCAGTAAACACGGCAGTTGCTTTTTCTTTTGAGACCTCTGAGGTCAAAATGAACTTTAAATAATTGTTTATTTTTGAACAGGCATATATTATACAGTCTTTTCTCCTATGCTGAAGTGGCTACTTGCTTTCAGGTCAAAGAAAGTTCAAGTTTCTAAGGAAATTTTGAATTAACAGATATAATTCCACATTAAAAACACAGCGATGGTTTCTGATGTAACTTTATTTTTAGGATGTGTATTGATTATTTTTTTCATGTTAATTTTGATCCCATCAACAATCAATAATGCATTAAGAGTTGCATCAAAACCTTATTTTGAATTGAGGATCAATAATCCCTTTAGGATTTGAGGGCCTTAGCTAGTTTACAAAGTTACAAAGGTTTCTTAAGTAATTTTTTGTATAACTGCAAAAAAACAACTCAGAAGAAAGGAAACCTTTTGCTTGTCATTTAGTTGTTGAACTAGCTAATGAGGTAATGTTCATAAGGAATACTGACTTAGCCCACTAAGTACATTTCACATATCCCCACAATAAATGGCAATATTTTATTCAATCCAATCTGGATAAACTTCTGAAAAGAACCTCCCAGCCTCTGTCAAACCTGCATCTTATAGGCTCCTGGAAGAGTCTCCCACAGCCCATTAGATGGTATTTTCCATCATGCTGGAAAACATTCAGTATGCCAACATCAGCACTATTTAACATGGGTATAGTCTGAATCATTAGAAGTTGGTATCTTTAGTACCTGAAGGCCTATCCTTGGCTTGGGTAACATGGAAGGTATGGCTGGTCCAACTTTACAATCTGGTAGCAAAGGAAAGACTTTAAAGTTTCTAGAAGGGAAGCTTCTGTTTTTGCATATCCTGTGGCCTATAGCCTTCCCATTCAGGGAGGGATATCATGTTCACCATGCCTCCACTGAGATCCAGCTGTTTGTCCCATATTCACTATTTCCTTGACTGGCATGAGCTGTCATGCAAACCCCTACTTCCCACCCCACCCACCCAGCCTGGAAATCCAGAACCATCTTGACTTTTTTTTTCTTCTCAGTGGGCGATGAAAGCCCACCACTGCCTTCCGCTCTTCTGGAAGATGAATCTCATCATTTTTGGCCTTATACCCATCCAGTTCATCTCACATAGCTGCCAGAGCAACCTCTCGAAAATAAGAGGAGATATTCTTGGGATTGAAAACCTTCCATGGTTTCCCAGGGACCTGGGATTTGACCTGAGATGTGGCTCACTGGTGGTCGCACTAACTCTCCAGTCAAAATTTCTCCTCGAGTCTCACTTATACTCTCTGTTTCCATCAGCCATCTGCTCTCTGCTACTTGGGGCCTGATGCATGCCATCTCCTTTGTTTGAATGGACCACATTCTACCTTTTCCTCTGAATGCCTATGAATTCCTGAAAGCAATGTCTCCCTCCTTTCCCCCCCTAGAGAACCTCTTCTAATGCCCTCCTCCAAGCGTTTTTACAGCTAATGGGCTTCCTTGGCATCTGCTATGATCTTTAACACAGCACTTTTACCTGGATTCTTCTCTCTCACCCCCAAAGCCTGGATGCCTCTAGAGAACCGAGACATTCAATCTTATCTCCCTAGGTTTGGCAGGTCTCAGTGTTGTCTGTTAGATGCATACTAGAAATTAAAGCTATTTATTTAATTCTGGCTCCATTGGCAATCAAATACTCATTGATCTTCATTGAACAGCAGTCATTCACTAAATGTTTAGCTCTTTGAGGATGGAGGCCAGGCTTAGCCATCTTCACATCCCTATTACACATTGTAGGTGGGCCAATGCTTAACAAAATCACTTCTGATTGTTGAAAACACAATTATTTCTCTTATTGTTTTTATTAATTTCTTTTTAAAAATTGCTATATACTTCATATACCATAAAATTTATTCATTTCAAGTGTACAGTTCGTTGGTTTTCAGTATCTTCACAGAGTTTTATAACCTTCAGCATGATCTGATTTTAGAACATTTTTCTACCCCCAAGAGACACCATGCCCGTTTAGCATCACTGCATACTTCCCCTTACCTCCAGCCTCTGCCCCGTCCTTGGGCAACCACTAATCTATTTTCTGTCTCTATAGATTTGCATATTATATATATTTCATGTAAGTGGAACCATGCAATATGTGAGGTTTTGTTTGTTAGTGGCTGCTTTCACTTAGCATAATAGTCCCTACTATTGTTCATCCATGTTATAGTATGTGTCAGTACTTCCTTTCATGACTGAATAATAAAATGAACATACAGTATGCATTTTTGTCTGTCTATTCATCACCTGATAGGTATTCAGGTTTCCACTTCTGAGTATTATGAATCACACTGCTTGAACATTTGTATACAGGTTTTTGTGTACACATGGTTTTGTTTCTCTTGGGTATATTTCAAGAAATGAATTTCTGGATCTTATGGTAATTCTATGATCCACCTGTTGTTGAGGAAATATAAGACCCTTTCCTATATTGACTGTACCATTTACAGTCTCACCAGCAGTTGATGAAGTTCTCACTTTTTCTACATCCTTACCAATACTTGTCATTTTCATTTCACTTGTCTTCTTTATTTCAGTCTTCCTAGTGTGTGGTTCTCATTTGCATCTCTCTGATTGCTAATGATTTTGAGCATCTTTTTATGTACTTGTTGGCCATTTGTATATATATATATTTTTTTAAGATTTATTTATGCATACAAGCTGGGGTACAGGCCAGAGGTGTGGGGTGGTGAGAGAATTCACCAGAGACAGAGTGGGGAGCAGAACAGGCAGATCAACTGAAGTACACTGCTGAGGGGAGCAGCAGGCAGGGCAGGAGAGGTCTGCTGCGCCATGTGGGGAATCTCCCTGGGCGGGTATTGAACTCTTGCTGCAGTGGCTCTGGATAGCTTCATAGTGCTGTGCTTAACCCGTTGCACCACCAGGGAGGCCCCATTTGTGTATATTCTTTGGGCAAATATCTATTCAAAGTCTTTGCCCATTTTAAAATTGGGATGTTTTTATTATTGACTTATAAGTGTTCTTTATATATTCTGGATATAAGTCCCTTGTCAGGGACATGAGTTGTAAATATTTTAATTCACTCTGTTTCTTACCCCCACTCCAAACCCACACTTTCTTGATGGTGCCCTTTAGTCACACAAAAGTTTTTTAGTTTTTGTAAAGTCTATATCTTTTTTCTTTCGTTACTTGTGATTTTTGTGTCATAACTAAGAAACTATTCCCTAATCCAGGGTCATAAAGATTTGCTCCTATGTGTTCTTCTAGAGGTTTTGTAGTTTAGCTCTTACATGAGGTTTATGATCCATTTTTGTATGAGGTAAAGGTTCATATTCATTCTCTCACATGCATGTATCCATTAGTCCCAGCACTATTTGTTGAAAAGAATTTTCTTTCCTCCATTGCAATGTTTTGGAACCCTTGTTAAAAACCAGTTGGCTTTTAAGGTGGACAGTTATTTATAGGCCTTCAGCTTTATTCCATTGACAGGTATGCCGATCCTTCCAGTTCCACAGTACTTTGATTCTCATATCATTTGTAAAGGTACTTTATAGGAAAGGAAGCTATGTTATTGGCAAGTTGGGAAGAATGGTCTCCTTGAACTGGGAGGAATATGCATGCCAAGAGAATAAACATTTCTGGAGCATCCATTATATGTTGGGCTTATTAGTGGATACCTTCACACACATTGTAATAATAATCATTAATCGTACTAGTGGCCAATGTTTTAATTCCCTTGCATTTAAAGGGAAGGGAACTAAAGTTTTGACAGGTTACATAATTTGCTGAAAATCATTTAGTAACTGGTAGATGAAATGGGATTTGTCCACAGTCCCTAGGAATCCAACACCCATGGTTGTTTCATGTCAAGGAGCTTTCCTTTCTGCACAACTAGTGAGAACACACTATTTCTGAAGGAGTGGGGGGATTTGAATTAATTAATATCAAACATTTTTTTCATGACACTCCAGAAAATTAAAGTAGCACTAATAACTATTTTTAGATAGTTGTCTAACAGAAAAATTTCACAGGATTATTTAAAGAATCACTCCAGTTCTAGAAACTAGTTTTATGGTTTGTTTTAATTTCATAGCTTATGTTATTCTTACTTATATGATCAAAAGGGATTGAATGTTATTCTGCATAATTATCATAGCACAGTGCCATTTAATTGTGAGAAAAACTGGAACTAATCTCAGTTGCATGGATTGGGCTTGTCCTTAATTCTTGTTTTCACTGAAAATTTTTCCAAGGTTGTATGAATGCAGGTCATAGTTGTCAAATGAGTTCTATGTGAAATAATAAAAGACTTAAAATTAAGAAAGATTTATGAAATCAACAAAGAACTACCATTACTTTTTTTGCACAATTTGTTTCAGACAAGGCTCCTTTATTTTTCTTTTCTTGAGGGCACAGAGTATCCACTAAATCCCAAAGTCTGGGTAGAAGTTTAGATAATACAGTTTCAGTCATGATAGAAACATAGTCTAGACCATTCTGTCATCTCTTGTTAATTTCCCACCCTCACTGCTTTGCAGAGGAAGAGTCTATTTTTCTCAGTGAAGATGCTGCACCTCAATGTTTAGATTATCCAGTGTCTCTTATGTAAGGATTCCCATGATTCAATTCCTCTTAGAAGTTAATGCCAGGAAAAAGTTTGCCTAAGTTGAAGAATAATTATGATTCTTTTACCAGACTGTGAGTACTATATTATTCATTGTATGTCATTCTTGTCTTGGCTCTGGGAACTAAAGCGGTAAATTCAATGTTCAACTGTAGTAACCCAGGACCCCAGTAAGAAGATCTCTTACCTTCTGCTATGTTTAATAACAAGCCACCCCAGGGTGATTGGGAAGTGGACAGAATACATGTTATAACAAAAAATACTCAATATTTTTATTACCAGTTAACTGTAGCACTTGGTAAAAATAGGGTACTCAACAATTATCAGTTTTCCAGACATACGTGTTTATCCTTCTTGTTTCCAGGAAGAAGACTGGAAGAAATTAAAAGGAAAAAAAGGTCCTTACAACTAAGGTTTTCAGATTAGAGATTAGGTAGTTCTGTCTAGACCAGATTAAAGACAAGTGTCCTTTTCACAGTATAAAAAACAGCAGCAGTGCCTCAAATTTTCATTTTAGCATTATTGAATCATGCCAAATGAGTATTTTGCTAAGTTCATTATAGGTACAGTGAGGGTAGTAGTAAAACTTTACCTACTAAAGGTTTTGAGAGCAACACATAAATCATAATAGAAAAGATAAAGCTCCTGGAAGCCAAAGTCACAGAGCAGATGTATAACATTGTTGCCATAAGGGCTCAAGCATGCTTTCTCTGGGTGGTTTTATGCTCCTCATGAATACTGTACAACAGTTAATCCCCCAAGCATCTTTGCATTTTGAACCTCTTCCGAGAAATGTTTGTAATCCAGGAAAATGTCTGCAGGTGAAGATTTGAAGTGACTAAAGACTCAGCGAATTATATTTGCCAATTATGTGTTAGTGAGCAGCTAAGAACGATACAGAATAGGAAGGCAATTTTTAAAGTAGTATTATAAAAAATTCTCGCCATATGGAAATTTCCACCTCACTTCAGGGGTAAGCGCGATTGGCTCAGAGCCAGATGGATTTGTTTGTGGTAGTGGTGACATAATGGGAGGAAATGAACTGAGCACCTTCTTGGGTTGAGTTTAGCCAGAGTCACATGGAGTCTAGTTTTAGAACTGGAGGCAGGAAAGCAGACTACTTTAGGAGAAGCCGGTGACAAATTAGAAATATACAGAATATGCGAAGGCCAGGGCATAGAGTTTATGGCCAGAAGCTAAAAGTGGGACCAGCCCTCTGCGTTGACCAGAAGAGAGTGAAAACCCAAAGTTCTATGTGTGTATTTCTTGGCCTATTTTCTTGGCCATGCCTATTTTCTTGGCCATGGCATGTTTTGAGGACCATGCTCTTTTTGCCTCAAGCATGGTGTCCTTAACAGAAGCATGAGGAAAAAGGAAGTCTTTTTTGGACAGGTTACTGGGATTTTCTTCATAAAGAGAAATTAGTCCTTTATATCTAACTTGGTCCTACCACTGCTATCTTCCCATTGATATGGTTACTGGGAACCCCTACATGCCTATTTTGCCCTTGTAATATTTGTTTTTCAGTAGGAGAAATTTCACTAGCCTCATTCAACAGATTACTTAGCCTCTTGGTAATGGGACTTAGGTAAAAAACGAGGAAATTTCTTTGATATTTATAGGTTTCATTTTTACCTTTGACTTAAAAACTGCTTGGAAACAGAAGTTGAAATATGACATTTCTAAGTTCATTGGCTGCATTGGCCATTTCCACGGTCAAAAAAGATGGCTTCTGGGTCAAGTAGGTCAGAGTGCTGATATTAATAAGGAGAGCCCTTTTTAATCAGTAGAACCCTTCAAGTCATGCTCACAATTGCCTCTTCTCAACTCACATTTGTCAAGGAAAATGGATCCTTAAAACTTCAGATAGCTTCTTTGATCCATGTGGGAAAAAGGCAGGATGGTAATTTTTAAGTCAGTCATTTTTCACAGGATTCCAAGTTTGTGAATGGCAATTTTGCTTGTTTCCTTGAAGAGAATCTCAGCTTAAAATATCTAATATTTTATGTGATCTTCAAAAGATATTGATTTCCAAGTTTATGTCTAGCACTGAAATTCTGTGATCACATACAGTTTTAGGAAATATCAGTCTCTCAAATTGGGGGCAGGGTGGATTTGAAAGGTAGGTTTTTATGAAGAATAGGCTAATTTAAAGTTAATCAATATTCAGTATGCTGACAATCAAGAAAATATATCAAATCTGTCTTATAAAAATGTGTATTTTATTTAAATTCCAAATGGATTCACACTCAGAATAAAACAAAGTGTTCACACATGAAAAACACCTAGCCCTGTTGAAGCAGTTACACTAAGTGAGGTATAATGTTCAGAGAATTAAGTGATCTGCACAGGCAAGTAAGTTCAAAATCACAACATTTTTGCTGGGCTCCACTGTAATTTTACCTTATGACCCATCCAAGTGGCTCATAATTATTTTCTTCCAAGGCCGCCTTGTCATTTGACCACACTTTGCAGGTACCCTTTAATTTCTTATAATTTTCCCCCACTCCTTTGCCTCACAGTAAATGTTCTCTGAAAATTTGGTTGAAGCACATTCTAGAAGTAGCATTCACAATATCCCAGAGTTTGAGTGATTATCTTTTTTTTTTCAGCCTTGCCTTTCCTAAGAACTGACCAGCTACTTTCTTCTTAAACACATTTTAGTATCTCTCTCCTTCTCTATTCTCCCTCCCCTTTTGACCCCCTAGTTTCTTGCTCCTTATTAAGTGCAATTATCTACTCTTCAGATCCAATTTTCCTCTCTGAGGATGCCTGCTTTGCTTTTAGCCCACATAGTAACAAACGTGGCTCTGAGAAAACTTTAGTTTTAGAGTTTCCTGATGCTCCTCTTGTGAATTCAGTAATCTTGAATTGGCTGGACCATGAGCTCTAATTTGGAAGTGTTTATTGGGAGGTAGGGGATTTATTTATATACATTTTGTGCTTATCTTTTAAATTCATCAGGCTCCAACAATTGTCCTTACCATCTTTCCATCAGTTACCTCCATCTCTTTATAAAGTTCTATATTTATATTTACTGGAATTTAACACAGGTCATAAACTCTGCCAATATGTTTTTGGGAATGGTTATTGTACTTGTTAGTGTTCTGGTCATAATGCTATGTAGTGTTTTTAGTTGTTTGTTCCAAATCCTACTTTCCCCATAAGCCATATTTCTAGCATGTGATTTCACAAAATGTAAAGAACACACATATCCTTTTATAGCAAAATGTACAACAAACTTCATTTTCAGTGACGATAAGTGGGATTTGGCTTTGGGGGAGGAGGAAAGGGAGCATTCTAGTTCTGGCAAGAGTGTCAGCAACTCCCAGAAGGATACAGTATGGACCCTTCTGAGGGGAGCCAAATGGCCAGGCTCGGAGGGATAGGTGAGTGGATGGTTTTGAATAGAAGATTTTAAAGTAATTCTGAACATGCTGTGGTAAAGTGCCCCCCAGAGCTTCTAGAAAAGTGACCTGCTGATGTGGCTTCTAGAACCATTTACCTGTAGGAGTGCAGATGGTTGCCAGTATAGAGAAGGCCAGAGCAGGCAACCTGGAAAAAGGCCACTGAAGCCATGAAGGTAGCCAGGAAGGTAGCAGTGGGCTTGGAAAGCATAGGCTAAGTGGAAACACATTAAAAGTGCAGTTAATTGGAGTGACTTCTGGCAATGGAGAGGGGCCCCAACTGATGCTAAGGGTCTGAGTTCAGGCAACCGCTGGAAAAGGCTTAGTATTTGGAGACAGGAGCAAATTTGAGAGTAAAATTAAAAAGGTGGGCGGGCGGGGCGGGGCAGGGGGTGTGGTGGTGGTGTGTGTGTTCCTGGTTTGGTTCGTATGTTTAAATCACAAGGTATACTGGTAACTTATCCGTGGCCATTTAGCCAGGAGTTCTCTGCTCCCACCTTGAAAGCACTGGTGGAGAGTTAGTGAGTCCTCTCTCTGGATAAGATGTCTTTTCGGACTGTCGGCTAAAGTGCCTTCGAAATTCATCCCGAAACCGTATTTTGAGAGCAGGGGAGGGTGTTTCAGGATACCAAGCAATCTATTTGCGAATATTTGTGACTGTTCGCCGTTTCCTCATCTAGAGACTCGCAGGCAAGGAGTCTTAAGTCAGGAACCTCCTCTCCGGAAGAGGGCAGCGAGAATGGGGCCCAGGCATCCCCAGTCCACCCTCCCGCTTTGGATTCCCTGGGACCACCCAACTTTGTTCCCGCTCAGATCTGGGCCAGGGGAACTGTTTCAAAACCCCCTCGCTGCTGAAGGAGCCCGGACTCTCTCATCTCCAACTCTGACTTCGCCTTTCCCGGCCTCCTGCGCTGGGCTGTGAGCGCTCCCCACGCCCCTGGGACGGTTTCTCCAAGACGTCCCCGGAGGTTCCCCGGCGCGATTCGGGGGACCCTTGTAGGACTCTGGGAGGCGGCACCGCCGCCGACGGGCGCAGTGACCCGCTCCCAGGCCCCAGGGTCTCCGTCCCTCCTCCCGGGGATCCCCTTTCGCCAACACCCTCCGGAGCCTCGCAGGACACTCCCCTCCGGAGGCCGGGCCACGTCCGCCCGCCCGCCGCCCTCGCCTCGCCCCCGGCCGCCCCGCCCCGCCCCGCGCGCCGCGCCGGGAGAGCCCCGGGCCCCGACCCCTCCCCCAGACGCCCGGCCAGAGAGGGGGACGGAGGCGGCGATGGTGACTGGGCGGCGGCGCGGGGCCGGGTCTGGGGCAGGGAGCCTCGGCGGCTTCTTTCTTTCTCTGCCCCCGCCCCTCGTACTCCTCCCTCGGTGCTAGCCCCGGCGGCGGCCGCGGTCGGCGCTCTCGCCTCTCTCCTTCCCCACCCGCGGACCCTCTCCCCTCCCCTCCCTCGCCCCCTCCTCCCGCCGCCGCCTCCTCTCTCTCCTCCCTCCTTCCACGAGCGGCCGGCTGGCAAAGCTAGGTGGCTGCGAGGAGGCGTAACGGAAAGCCCCGGCTGGGGGAAGGCTGCGGGTTGGAGCTGAAGACGCCGAGCCGGGTCGGGTGAGTTGGAGCCTCCGAGCCCCGCGCGCGGCGGGAGGGAAACCCGACAGTCTCGGCCAGGCGGGGCCCGGCGGGGCGCCCCGGGGGTGCTCGAGGGACCGTCGCAGCCCGGGCGGCGTGCGAGGTGGCTGGCGCGGGAACTTCGCTCGGAGCCCGCGGGAAGGGCAGGGGGACCCGGCCGGGGAGGTGCAGCGGGACGGGTGTTGGATGCCGGGAGTGGGAGGAACGGCTCTGCTCGCTGCGCCCGGGCCGGCGGCGGCAGAAGTGGAAAAGTTGTGCGGGTGCGAGCCAGGCTCCCCAACTACCCGCTGACCGACTTCGAGCCGCGGCGACCGCGGGCACAGCGGCGAGGGGGTCCTGGATGCAGCGCCGCGCCGGGCTCCGCGTGCCTGGTCCGGGCTTCCAGGGCCGCCCGGTGATCGCCCCCGGGGGCCTGGTCTATGGCGTGTGGGTCACGCCGGCAGCAGACGTCAGCTGCTTCTCAGATCTGGGCTGCATTTTTGTGGGTAAAGCAGTGATTTGGGGTGCGGGGCTGGAGGAGATGGACGTGGAGTGGGAAAGACTACATCTGGGTTGGGTGGTTGAGTCCGACGGATTGAGTGAGGAAGGGCTGGGAGAGACGGTTTGTGATTTGTGACTTTTTTTTGGCACCAAGTTAATGGGTTTTCTCTCCCTCTCTCTTACTTCTACCATTCAGCAATCTAATGTTCTTTGAAGTCAGAAAAGCAAATGGATTTCCTTCAATCTCGTTCGACTTTTACCCTGGAGAGTCAAGAGTTCTATGAGTGTCCATAGCTGTTTCAATAGGGGTAAATGGGAATAAAGATAAAATCCTACCCTCCACCCCCATCCTCACTCCCACCCGGGCAATTTCCTGTATTTCGCTTTTTTCTGCTGTGGTTGTGAGCATGAAAGTAGGTTGCTATCAGTGACCCAGAAGTTAAAGCAGAACTTAGGTTTGAAATCGCAAAGCAGCCCCAACAGACAAGTGTGGTGGAGCCTGAGGACAGAGGTGGTAGGAGGGAGAGAGGGTGCTGACAGAGCCTCGTGAGTTCTACCTGAGTTGCCCACTTTGAAAGGGATGTTTATCACCTGCACGTTGCTTTCCTTCTCCCACTCTTGGGAGAGCACTATACCCTCCAGTTTTAAACCAGGTGCGATGCTAATTTCTTTGGTGGTGTCTTTTCCTGGGTATTACTGATTTTTCCCTCCTGGTCCTCTTTAAGCAAAATGATTTCTCTTCAAATTTAAGAGGTAGGGAACACATGTGGGTGTTCTCACATTTGAGAGATAGGGAACACATGTGGGTGGGGAATTACTGTTTTAAAGATAGGGAAAAGAAATAAAACCCAAGATTGTTTTCTTTTTATTGTCATACTGTGACAGGCTGTTATTAATCTATGTCAGCAATCTGATTCATCAATGAAATAATACTCGAGGGGATTGAGGCAGTAACAGATAAAACACTATGTCATAATAACAATTCTTCTAAGTGGTCACACAGAGAACTGCTAGTGTGACTTCTGGTGGTTTGCAAAGGATGCAGCACACATTTTATGCCTGGAAAGAAGACATTGTGATTTGCAGGAGATGATGAGGTTTGGGAGGGGGAAATCATTTGTCTTCAGAGCAGTCCAATTAGGAAAAATAATTACAGAGCAAATGAACATTCTTGAATATAATTTGACTCATGATACACAAAGCAGTAGTTTGTCTATAGAAAAAAGAATCTTTGCGGATGAGAGCAAAGTGATGTCTTCTGGAAAAAGTAATGTATCCTTTTTATCCAGATGGATGGGCTCAGAATTGATGGCACATGTCTCCAGAGCTGTGTAATATTAAAGAGATATTACTGCATAGAGTGTTTGGGCAGGGTAAGAAGGAAAAGTCCAGAGAGAGAAGGTAGAAAAGCAATTTATAGAAAAGTACATATTTATTTTAGTGAACATTGCACACAGCTTCTCAAATTCTCTACTGCAAAGAATTGACAAAGTAGGAGACCAAAATAGAGCCGCATATTTGGTCATTGACTTATAGATATGTCACTACCTGAATCCTGGACAAACAGTTGCTCTCAGTCTTGTTTCTATGTTTTTAATAAGGTGGTGATAGGAATTCAAGTCATTCACCTTAAAGATGAACTCTCATTACGTCTGTATAGGACTTAGGATGGTGCCTTGTGCTGAGTAAATTCTCAGAAAGTTAATGCCAAGTAGTAGTCGTCAAGTATTTCTAAAGTCCAGGAAAAAGCAGTGTCATTCAGAGAACTGGGCTGACAGATGCTGCCCCTGACTTTAGAGTGACTGCTGTTGCGGGTGGACTCTGATTTGAGGCTCTACGCCGGCCCCCTGCCAGTCCATATCCAGACACTTGAACTTTTAGAATTTGCAGACTGAATCCCTTTGGCCCATTCTGGTCAGCCTTTGCTGGGCCTCCAGTTCCAGGGAATGTGTCCTGCAGAGTCTGTGTGGAGCTGAAGACTGGCATATAGGTGAGGCTTGCAATCCAGGTTCACCGCTCCTGTGGTGTGGCAGGCGCTTAGGTTCAGGGTCCCATCAAAGTAAATATCCAAATTTTATTTGAGAAAAATAAACGCGTGGTGGACATGGTACCTTTCTTGGGAATGCTATAAGTTATATTTTACTCATTGCTTAATGTTCTTAGAAAGTTACAAATGGTGAGTAAAAAAGTCAGCTTTAGCATTTGTTTCAAGAAGCAACTTTAAAATTTGTCTTGGGCTTAATGATACATTGCCCAAGTTTTGCTATGGTTTTGCATAAGAGCAAGGTGAACAAAAGACACTCTTAGCAACACAGTATTTCAGAACTGGCAAACGATGCTATATATTGCTCTTCTAATTTAGGAGGAATGCCTATTTGTTTGTTCATTCATCCATTCTTTTTAGCCTTTCACTCAGCAAATACTTGGAGCCTCTCCCATGAGCGGGCTCTGTCCTGTCTTCTGGTAACACAGTAAGGACCAAGCGCAGGCCTCTCTCGTGTGTGAAGGGCACCCATAAACCCTGCAAGCTCCCTTTTGGATTTAAAAGAGACTGTCCTGGGAAAGCAGAGTCAAGTGTGCTTCAGGAGCCTGATTGGACGGACGGGATCTGGCTGTGCTGGTGGCGGGCGGCCGGTCCTCTGGGTCCTCTTAGGGATAAGGAAAAAGAGGGAGTCCTGCTTTTTTCCTGTGCTTTATAAAAGTATGTGTCAGTTTGAGCAGTGGCTGAGTAGGACCACTAGCCCCCAATCCATGAGAACACATGGCTTTTCTCAGAGCTGAGACGTACCAACCCTAGAAAAAGAGAGGTCAGATCTGATCATCAACTATGAAACCCAAATTATATCCAGGGGAGAGTGTGGTCTGGCACTTGAAGTCCTTGACTCTCTTGCTGGAGAAGACATGGCTGACAGAGTAAATGAACGAGTGAATATTTAGTTCCCCTGCACCTTCAAAGTTTTGTTTCCTCTTTCATAACTTTTAAACATTACAGCAATACACAATGCAAATGATGCTTTTGCATGGCATTTAAAAGGTTTGGAAAAAATAGAAGGTAGTCAGGGTGCTCTTGTTGCTTGGACTGGAGGCAAGTTTGTTCAAATTGCACAAGACATGGAGAATTTGTTACAGGAGAATAATATCGTACTGTACTTTAGAAAGATCATAAGGGGGTAGGTGATGAGGCCAGGGTGAGGGACAGGCTAATGCAGGAATGCAGGCGGGACTTGGTGAAGGAGAGGCCTCGAGAGGTGCCTACTCTTGCTTGGTATCTCCCTATGGGGTACTTAGTGAGAGATTGACCAGGGTGACTGCTGTGGTTCAAAGTGCCATTCACTGAGAAAGCAGCTGTGGGGAGTCTCAGTCTGGGAACATGACAAGGACTAAACTGAGGCCTTTTAAGGAGAGTGGCTCAGCAGAAAGATACAGGGGCTGGGCAGAAGGAGAGGTCAGGTGCTGCAGATGGAGTTTATAGTAGGGGCCAGTGATTGCCTGGTCTGTCAATTTACTGGCTGTCTGGTTTACTAAACAGTGCTGGGGTGAGAGTAATCTGTGTAGTAACTGAACTTTTTTCTCTTTCATCCCCTTCAACAGTCCTAACCAGGGATTATCAAGTCCCTGCCTTGGCTGTAAAGATCTACTCTTACTGGTGTTATTTGCAGACCTGATGAGATTTGTTTGTTGTTTTGAACTGAGATAGTGTAGGGTAAATGGAAGTCATCGGGTTTTTTCCTGCCCTCCTGCCAATTGTATCAATGATGGACACCTGTGGGCTTACACGTCACGTGTGCCTGATGGCGGCACTTGGAGTATGGCATGGGAGTGCGTGAGTGGGTGTGCCTGAGCATGGAGGCTGAACATATAAATAATTGTGGCAGCAGAGGAGTGAAGAGGCAGAGGACTGTGCGGCAGAGCGCAGTAGAGACCAGTGAAGAGACATGAGAGAACGTCAGAGAGCCCAGAATGAGTGAAAATTCACCCAGGCTAGGAGGCCTGCCACCTCCTGGCCCCCGGCACCCCCTGCCTGCCCTGTGTCTGGTTGCCTCACTGCAAGTGGTGCAGAAAGATCATTAAAAGCCTGAAAAAGACACCGAGGGCTCCAGGATCCCTCCTTTTCCCTTCTGCCTGAATCATAGAACACCTGCTCTGCGCCTTGCTGGCGCTACAGGGAGTTAAAAGAAATGTGCATAGAATGGTTGTAAGCATTTGTACTAGCTAGGATCATAACTGATAACATGGATAGGATGCACTTGTATTATGGAATGAGTGTATCCTCCCCCAAATTGATGTGTTGATGCCCTAGTTCCCCTCGTGAGGTGAGGCCTTTGGGAGGTAATTAAACTTAAGTGAGGTCATGAGGGTAGGGTGCCCCTGATGAAATTAGTGTCCTTATAAGATGAGGAGAAACCGGAGTTCACTCTCTAGCACAGGGAGCAGGTGGCCAGCTGCACACCAGGAGGAGGGTTCGCACCAGGCATTGAATCTGACAGCCCCTTGCTCTTAGACTTCCAGCCTTAGAACAGTGAGAAATGTCTGTCAAGTCACCTGGTCCACTATCTTGTGATAGCAATCCAAGCTGACTAATGTACATGCCTGTGTTTTATTTAAGAAAATGTACGATGATATAGGGAGGCCAGGTGGGAGAGAGACAATCAATGGGGGGGGAGCCGGAGGGAGGGAAGGGAAAGGGCACAAAATGGAATAGAAAAGAACACAAGGGACCATGGAGATGGATCACGGGTGAATTGGTGGTGGGCTACTCAAGGGGAATACAAAATGTAAAAGACATAAATAACAATAAAAATATATATTATAAAAAAAAAGAAAAAAAAAAGAAAATGTACGATGATATTCCCATGCTGAGAATGTGTTTTATGTGCATCTGCAAAATACTGAACCTAGTCGAGTCATGTTAGCCCATATTTTCTTAGTTTAGCCTAATGAGACATCAGCCAGGTCAAGTGAAACACCTGACTGACTCTGAGCCTGGGCAGATAAGAAAGGACCTCTGTGCATTGACTTTTCCTCCTTCTGATTTTGATTTAATATCACATTTATTGATTAAGTGGTTTTACAGACACTAGAAAACACCTCAGTCAAAATTAAATAACACTTTTGAGTGTTTATTTAGATAAACTTTTGGGAGCCCATTTAGGACTGTGCAGACAAACTAATTTTGAAACTCTTCACATGATTTCTAAAATAACAGGTACCGAGCCTGTAGCTAGACGTAGGATTTGAATGATGAGTATGGAGGGTTTCAGCAGATTCATGGCAAACAACGTTTAACCCTAACTGAGGGGACATCATCAGTACCTACTTCTTGCATGTGCCTCTGTCTTTATGCACTGAGTAGTTCAACCAGGTGTAGCCAGGTTGTCTGGCTTTTGGCTGCACAAGAATATTGCGATGAGGATTCATGGCCCAAGCTGACATATGAAGCCAGGGTGTTAAAACAGTAAATAAATGGCCTTTCAAAGCCCTCTCTGTTTGTGGAACTAAGAACATTCCATGTGGACTGAATCTCTCTAATCCTCCGGGTGCACAGATTCTGGGGATTGCTGGTGGGCAGCTGCACATGTGTTTGTGGTTCCCAGGTCTTTCTCTCCAACTGTTCCATATGCTCACTTCCCAGCATTAATTTTCCCTTCTTCAAGAAGGTGGTCCAGGTTCTCCTGGTCGCTGTGTGAAGACAGCAAGAAGGCAGCCAGTCAGGAAGAAGGCTTTTACTAGGAGCTGAATCTCTAGGCACCTGGAAACTTGTACAAGGAAAACTAACTTTTGTTTTCATGTCACAAGGGACAGACATAGCCTATCTCTGTCTTTTTTGAAGTTACCTTGCTCTCAAGGGCAATTGCTGTTAATTTGAATTGCATTTGTTTATGGAATAATTAAAAATGTGCAAAGCAAGCCCTAAAGAATGCTTGTTGGATTGCAGACATGCTATTTCATTTGTACACAACTGTTACTTCTCTTGTTGCTGTAGATTTAGGGTAAAGCTGATGGGAGTTGTTAATCATTGTCTTTGTGTAACCAATACAAACACCTCACTTTACATTTGCTTGCTGGACTGGGGTGACATCAGAAGGGCAACTGGTAGCCACGGACAGATTAGAAGGGTGTAGACTAAAATTTTAACTAGTTTTCTTGATCTAGTGGGATTATAGGTGACTATTTTTTAAATTTTTCTGATTTTCAGATTTTTCTGAATAGCGTACTATTTTTAAAATCAGAATTATATGGAGGAGGTGGTGGTTGTGGGTGTGTGTGTGTGTGTGTCAGCCATTTTGTTCACAGCACTGTATAGCTCCTTACATCTGTGGTGCAGCCATTATAAACAAATTCTCTGTCTTTTAAAGGAATTGAAATTCCTATTTGTTTTAATATTGCTACTTTTGCTGCAAGTTTGGAGGGATGTAACCAGGACTAGAGACTGTGCCCCAAAGCCAGAGTGGGGCAGCTTTCTCCCAGCCACAGAAGAGAACCCACTGGTGATTGTGGGTATGTTTTATGAATACTGTAGAGCTGTTTCTCTTTTATAGTGAAATATGTCATCAACAGTCTGATGGGTAAGAAGTGCTGAGTTAATATGTATATGGTGACATACAAGATTTCTTTCTTTTTGAAACTTGTTTCAATATTCAGTAGAACCCAAACCAGTAGTGAGATCTTAAATATCCCTTGAGCAGCAACCTCCCCACATGCCCGGAAAATTAGAGGGGCTCTTTTTCCTCTACTGATTCTATTGTTCAGCATTTTCTTTCTTTCCACACAGAGCTGTGTTGTCAAGGGCACCTGGAGTTCAAGCTTCCTTTCTCCTGGGGGCAGCCTGCAGTTGGGCTGAATTTCACGTGTTGTTTTCCAATTTTAAGGCAGTTAGCCAGCTGAAGCAGGGGCCTCACTGCATGGACAGTGGCCTCAATTCGTCTTCAGAGAAGTCATATATGGCACACACTTGTTCAGGACAAACAGACATCTTAAAAAATGTACTTCTTTTCTTGCCAATAAAGTTCAAATTTTCTGAAATTAAAAATAATCAACTATGTAGTCTGGGAACTGCAGGCTTATCAGTAGGAAAATCTTACTATGTTTATGCAAACGACTACCATTTGCATATTGAATACACACTTACGAGAAACATGTCTTACAACTTTAAAAACACTCTAAAATCATGCCTATTTTTGAAAAATGGTTCACTGGAAGGTGATTTTGCATGGAGAAGTATGTCTGAACAGATAATTACTCGGTCTTGTACTCATTTCTATAGTAGTCCTTTTGGGTTCTTCTGTAGTGGAAGCTCATAATTTATGGGCCTAACGACTGATTCTGCGTGAATTCATGCTGTACTGCAGTCTGGTGGCTGGCTTAAACATTAGGTGACTGCAGGTCATCTTTGATCTGCGTCTTTGGTGTGCTTAGTTTGTCTTTTTTGTTGACTTTTTTTCCCCACCCAGTTTTTGGCTAGGTCTATAATCCTTTCCTCCATTCATAAAGATAGCTAAGATGATGTGTGAAATGTTGAAACTAGAGCTCAAAATAACTGTAGCCAGGTAAAAAGGCCACAATGAATAAGACCTCAGGATGGGGAGGTGATAAAAGGGTGTTGTGTGTACACCTTTGTGGACAGGTGGCTATTAGGGTAGTCTGATGAGCTCTGATGCAGAGGGATCACTGCTCCCCTGGATCTGAAACTGGACTCATGGACCCTAAGAGTACGTTTTGCTAAGAGCTTTCCTAGCAAAACTTGTATGCTTTTAAAAATTCTAAAGCATTTAAAAATCACTGCCGTCAAGTTGTGTTTCCTCTAGTATGTATTTGTGTGCATTAATTTTAAATTCTTAACTGTGGGACTTCCCATTTCTTCTGGTGAAATTTCACCTTTCTCATTCTGGTATGTTGTTCAGCCTACCCAGATAGTTTTGAGTTCTGACCTGGTCATCTTTCTTGTCAGCCAGCCCCCGGGCTGCGTGTTGTTCCGCCATGACTTTCTCTTCATCAGTCATTCAAGTTCTCTGAGCCCTTTACAAATGCTGTTGTGTTCAGCCTGCCCTTGTCACTCTCCTGAATCCTCTTAGTAACAAAGGCGAGTCAGCCTCTGCAGGCAGCAGGAGGGCAGAGGGTTGAAGTTTGTGCCAAGATACAGAGGAAGCTAATCATACCCCTGACCTCGACCTCATTAACATTGTGCTGGAACCTACAGAGCCAGCATTCCATGGTATTGTTTGGCTTTGGATTGTCTCTCCTGATTTATGGTCACGGGTCCTTATTCCTGCCTTCTAAAAGAGGTAGCTATTAGAACCAGATAAGAATGTAAGGCACCATCAGTACTAAATGCCTCCTTTTAACTTCCTAAAAGCTAGACTTTGGATTGTCAGTCCTTGGGCCCTCCTGATGGAGATTTGACCTCAAGATAAATCAAGAGTGGTCAGACTTGGGAGTATGAGGAGGAGGCCTAAAAGTGTGCATGTAGGTGGGCATATGACCTAGGTGTTCACAGGTTTGGGAGCATGGCTCAGACTGGCACTCCCCACCCATTACAGCAGGGCTCTTCAAACCTGAATGTACAAGAATCACATGGAGTCTTATTAAAATGCTGGTTCTGACTCAGCAGACCTGGGTGGATCCTGGATTCTCTATTTATGATGAATTCCCTGTGGCATTGATGATGATGATGGGGCTCACAGTGGAGTAGCACAACCTCCATAAATCTGGGTTGTGAGTAAAACTGTGGGGTAGTCCACTGGAGGCTTCCACCCATGAAGGCCGATAGCAGGAGGGCACCTGTAGGGTCTGATTTAGAATTGGTTGCCTGTTACATATTGCTGGCCTCTGCTGTGGCGAGACCAAGGGCCCTTAGCGCTGTCATTTCTATGTGGCCTTGCAGTAGCCATCAGGAGCAGCTGCACAGGGGCGCCTTTAGTCCTTAGGACAGGAGTTAGGAGGGATTTCTGGAGAGGATATAGTTAAGCCTAAGGGGACAGGTTATGTTTTTGCTGTGTTTTAAAGTGATTTCCTCATTACATACTGATTATATTCCATAATTTTAAGTGTATAAAGAAGGTTCTAACACTTGCCAATTAAAACTGCATTCCCTATAACTTAGGAATTATACAGCTATATATATTTTTTTAAGTTTCCTATTGTTTAAGTTAAGACATTATTTCGTATTAGCCACACTCCGTGAGTGTGGCTAGACATGTACATTCTCAGACCCCCGCCTCGAGGACTTGGGCTCTATAGATCTGGAAAGTGTCCTGGGACTCTGAGTTTTAAACAAAGTTTATACATGGTTCTTATGATCATGCAGGTTATAGGAACACTCATTTAGAGAAAAGTTGATGTAGAAACCCACCTGTTTGAGCCTACCATATTGACTGTGGCTATTAGGGGGCATCCTTGCCTGTAATCTTGGCCTCTTGGATATTTGTTTGGTAGGGCTGGCTCCCGTCCCATTCGGTCCACTTGAGATTTTATCTTGACACATGCTTTTATTCTTCCAGAGAGGCTCTTATCTCAGATAGGACCAAATCAGAGAGTCCTTTGTCAACAGTGTAAGAAGTCAGTTCCCTGAAGCCATTATTTTTAGGAAGGTTTCACAGACACTGATTATTAAGTGCTTTGGGCTTTCTTGAGCTACAGGACTAAAAGCATAAGTAAGCCTTGACCAGGAAGTCCTAGGAATGTCTCGAGACTAACTTTTTCCACTCCTTCCCCTTCTTTGATTCAGAGTAAGGGGAATTTCTTTGGTAAGTTGACCAGAAATGGGTGGAGAAAGACCCTTGTTCTCCACAAACCAGTTCAGTTCTGGTCCAAGTGAATGGATGGATGGAGGAGTTGGGCTCTCCACATCATTGTATCAACATTAACCTGCATTTTTACAAATGCTACATCCATCACTGCCCACTCTAGAAGAAGAGTCAGGTGATGAAATAGTTGTCAGTGTGATGGGATCAGAGGGGTATAGAAAGGGCAGCTTATCTAAAAAAGGCGGGGGTGGGGGGAGATTCATTTACTGTTGTGCCCAGAATTCTACCATTCCAGGAATTTGAGTTGATACTTCTCTTTAAATCTCAGTAGACATGTAAGCAT
Organism: Scalopus aquaticus; assembly: GCA_004024925.1. Lineage (NCBI taxonomy): Eukaryota > Metazoa > Chordata > Mammalia > Eulipotyphla > Talpidae > Scalopus > Scalopus aquaticus. The sequence continues at coordinate 109,183 of PVIJ01000960.1, read as the reverse complement.
CCATAGGCTAGGTAAGACATTATTTATACCTTAACAGGAATAATTTCATAAATGCTTCTGAAGATCAGCGATTGATAACTAAAATCAGGGTATGTAGGGAGTGGACTTTGATGTGGGTGCTGGATGCAGGGCTGTAGAGGGTGTCCCCGGCCAGGGAGGGGCCGGGCACTAGGCAGAACTGATTTTGTTCACCCCGTGTGTGTGTGTGCGTGTGTGCATGCCTGTGCATGCATGTACATTTATTTATTATAGGAACTTGAGCATCATTAATGCTATGTCCAATATACTTCTGTCTTAAGTGGACATTTCACATATACTTGACCAGTTGTAATAGGATCTACATGTGAAAATTAAGATTGAGCACCCTTATTGTACTTAGGATTATTTTGCTCTTGGGCTAGCTAGTTAATTTTGAGAGAAACTAAGTCCAAGGTTCAGGAAATGTTCAGTTTCTTTATCTGCTTCATAGGTGAACTTGGCTAGCAGCAGAAACTTTTCTTCCTCTAATGGAGAACTTTTTTCATAGTCTGTTTTGAGGAGAAAGGCTTGACCCTTACCACCTAGAACATGTGCTTTAGCATATACTTTCTCTCTCGTATCTCCGAAGAACAATAACATTTTCCAGGGGTTCTCAGCCCATGGCTGGTAAAAAGAATTCCTGAACTTGGACATTCTATTGCCAAAACCAAAACTTGCTTGAGTGAGACGGCGTGTTTCCAGGATAGCATGAAGATGGGTAAGGAGATTTTCTTGGCCTCTGCTGGTGGAGCAAGCCAGAACCAACAGAAAAGTTACACCAAGTACATCCCTGGGACAGACCCACCTGCTCCCACGCCCACGGCCATTTCCTGCCCTTTCTTCTCAGAATGGACTTTAGTGCCCTAACCGCCAAGAGTCACAAGATGTTCCTTCTTGCTCTTAGGCAGGGTCTTGGGGGGAAAAAAAATTAAAAACAGAATTCATTCTTACTACAGATCTTTGTCTTCAAAGGGTAAAGGCCTGGGAAAGGTAGAATACAGCCATTGTATGTCAGACAGCGTTGAACTATACCTCCTGCCCCCCTACATCTCCCTCACCCCGCCTTAATTAGCTTGCTCTGTGGTCTTGGGCAAGTCATTTCACTGTTTCTGCTAATGAAGGTGAGTAGATGGAATCCAGACCTGAAATTCTTGTTCTAGGTAAGTCTGTATGTCTTTTATGTTCAGTCATATACTCAACACATCCTCGGAGAGGAGGTCAGGTGGGGGAGACGGCAGGACAGCCATCAGCATCCTCTGTGTTTAGCAAGAGAATGAACAGGCCATGTGGGACACGGAAAGGGCCTGTACAGGTGTGGGTACCACATGCACTGTGCAGGTGAGGTGTTGGAGTCCTAGTAGGGTGAAGTACAGGGAAGGTGATAGGGGTTTCTGAGTTTGTCTTGTCCCCATTGACTACATGCAGTTCCTTGACCTGTTAGGAGGTCCTGCCACCCTTGCTGTGGAAGCTGAGCATGGCTGAAATATGCAGTGTGTGAACAGTCACCAGGATCTGTGTTGATCTGAACACTATTTTTATGTTTTGAACTCAGTTTCCCCCCTTTTGGAAAGATAAGAGCTATAGAAACATAAGCAAGAATGTGAGAATTTGCCAGGTTTTTATAGAAATATGCCTAGTGTGGGGCCTCCCTGGTGGCGCAGCGGTTGAGCGGTTGAGTTCGACGCCCAGTTGGGGAGAATCCCACATGGTGCGGCAGACCTCTCCTGCCTCGCCAGCTGCTCCCCTCAGCAATCAGCAGTGTATTTCTGATCTGCCTGTTCTGCTACTCGCTCTGTCTGGTGAACCCTCTCACTGCCCCACGCCTCTGGTCTGTACCCCAGCTTGTATATATAAATAAAGAAATCTTTAAAAAAAAAAAAGAAATATGCCTGGTGTGGAGGAGAGGTAAAATTTCTCTCTTATAGAGAGAAGATAGATGTTCAAAGAGACAGCTGAACTAATTTCTTCTTAACCCTGAATTATTTTATGACTTTTGGGCCTTGATGTCTTTGTAACCACGGAATTTGTTCCACACTCCAGAAAGTTGACCCTCTGATAAAAACTGTGTGGAGCCTTCTGGAAGGTCTCACTGTTTCTTTTCTGGAGTGGTCAGGTTTTGTGTCTCAGTGGGAGGAGAAATGTCTAAAAAGGGAAACATGGCTCCACTTTCCTGTGACTAGAGTTCCCTTATCGTCCTGAAGCGGTGAAGGTCACAGAAGAAGACGGGGCATCCCCTGGGAAGATGAATGCCTCCCTCGGCACATCCCCGCCTGTAGGTGGGCCTTGGTCGGCAGGGCTAGGAATGGGTCTGAGCCTTCACAAACCAGCACTGTGTATTTTTTTTTTTAAACAGAAATGGACATCCTGGGATGTGACAGGTTAGTAGGCTGGGCTAGTTCTGAACTATGTACTCTGCTCCCCAATGCTGGCACCGCCCCCATTTAGGACTTACTGCTTTTAGGGGGCATCCCAATCACCTGAGGGGGCTTGTTAACAGTACATTGCTGGGCCTCACTCATCCGTGAGGTTCTGAATCACAAGGTCTGGGATGGGCATTTCTAACCCATTCCCAGGTAATGCTGATGCTGTGGGTCCGGGAGACTGCACTTTGAGACCCGCTGTGACACCAGGCACTTATCAACCCCCTGCCAGATGTGTTGGGGGCAGGCAAACTCTGCTCCTCGGGTGGGTATCTGTATGGGGTGAATGGCCCTACTGGAGGGACCTGTGGCAGTCACTGGAATGTTGTCAGGAACACTAGCTCTGTCTTCTTACCCGCCTTTCTGGGCCTCTCCACAAATAGACTGGGGAGGTGGCATTTGGGGGTAGTTCAGATGGACTTTCAGACCTCCTTCCAGCCCCTTCTCCTTCTGTGAGAGGCTTCCTGACCCACGCCTCTCCTCCGCGGCAGGCCCTTCGCAGGCTTGCCACTGGCCTTCTTATAAAGTCCAAACTACTACTTCATCTCTTGCTGGCTTTTCACTTAGTCTCTGAAATATTCTTTTGGTTTATGAATTCACTGCTTCTTCTTGCTTCCAGGCACACCATTTTGCTGGTCCTCTGCCTGCCTTGCTCTTTGCTTACGTCTTAGCCTGGCCAAGTTCTGCTAGACAGACCTGGAGTAACTATCACCCATCCTCGGGAACTTACTTTAACCCCTTTGGGATCAGCTGGTGCCTCTGAAAAGGCTCCACTCCATCTTCTAATTCCCTCCCTGAGGCTCCTGTCAGCTGCCTCCGGGTCATGTTTCCTACCTGCTTGCTTCCCTGTCGCAGACTGTGTGCTCACTGAGGGCGGGGACGCTGTCACATGTTCATTCAAGGACTCCAGGCTTGGCCTGGTACCTGGCATGTAAAGGGCCTTCCTCGTCATTCTGCGGAGAAGACATTCCAGAGGAGTAGCTTGGGTCCTTGGCTTCCTGCTACCTTGCCAGTGGGTCACAACAGCAGGACTCTACCCAGGCCCCTGATCCTACCCCTGGGCCAAGTGACACTGGCCAGGTTTTCTGCTCTCAGACCAAGGAGTTAGGCCCAATCTGTAGGTCCCTGCTGGGACCACTGAAAGATTTGCTAATCCAACTTTGAAAAATGACTCTCCTGTTGCTTTTCAGGTAAACCTGGAAGCAGATACAAATTCACAGCTGGCCTGTGGGTCCGTGCCTCTGTTGAGGAGCAGCTTGTCCTACAGGTAAGGAGTTAATTCTAGAACCTGCACACGCTCAGGTGGTTGTAGGAGAACTCTGGCCTTGATGATGCACTCTGACAAGCACCCAAAGTTCTCATTCACTGAAAAGAAAATCCTGAAATGTAGGGCAGCAGCTCCTCTAAGAAAGGCATGAGGTGGTTTTACCAGAGAAGTGTTCCCCTGCCGGCTTTCTCCTGCGCTTCGCTGGCCTTCTTGTCACCTGACACCCTCCTGTGCGTGGACACCCTTCTCCCCTGCCTTTGAACTGGTGCTTCAGATTCCTGTTCCTCACAGAAGATCCAGCCCAAATGTATCAAACTAAGTGAAAGGCTGCGCAGAGCCTAGTCTTTTCTCAGCTTTCCAGCAGGATCAAGCACTGCTTCTCTGCTCACATGACAGCCTGCCCTGTGAGCTTCACTTACTAGTTTGCATGTGTCTTCTTTCTTGCCTGTGTTCTTTTTCCTCTAGTCCATGAATTCCTCTGGTTGCCATTACCTATCTTGCATGGCATTTAGTAAATGAATATTAGTCTGAGAAAAAAAATGCCTTAGTAAACTAAACTAAGGTGTGACCATACATACACGCGCACGCGCGCGCGCGCGCGCGCACACACACACACACACACACAAATATGATATTGTAGTCCTAAACCAATGAAATGATTCGTGGTTTGCCTTTTTGGATTAATTATATGGCTGTTTGCTCACACTCCCACATGTAATTGAGAATTTACCATAATATAGTCAAGTCAGTAGGAGTTTAGGTTCTTGTCCCTATTGAAAAGGGTAAGCAGTAAGGAGTTTTTGTTTCATTGTCTTATTCTTGAGTACTAAGTGCTGCTAGGTCATGGAGCGGTAATGTACTAAGTGACAGCCTGTGTCCTGCCAGAGACCGTTGCCAGCCAGCCCTCGAAGCCCTGATCAGCCATAAGACTGAACGTGTACCTAAATGTGTAGGCAGCAAGGGAGCAAGCAATAATTGACTCTCCCAATTAATAACCTAAAGGAAATGAAAATATTTAAGTGACTTGAACACTTGTTTTAAAACATAGTTTAGGTTTAATAAAAAAGCTGTTGATCAGCACATTCAGTTTTAATAAAAAGGAGGTCAATCGGTGCATTTCAGTTTCCCCCACGTGTCATAATAAGTTGGATGCTTTGAGAAGTGCACTGATTGGCCTGATGCCATATTGCTCCATCTGTAAGCTGGGAGTAGCAACCCCCAGGGGGTGAGTCAGCTGAATGATGGAGCCAGAATGGGGCCTGGGTCCTTTTGGAAACTGGTCGGGGGCAGAGATCATGGAAGCTGGAGGTGGGGGGATGTGGTGCTTAAATCTAACTGAAGACTTCTTTCACGGAGGAGAATGCGGTCTTGAGTTTTTACTCCTGTCTTCCTGTTTTGATTCTCCTTCAGCCTGTTCATTGTTCAGCCTCTCCAGTTGCTTTCTTTGGGTGTGTGCAGCACTGAAAGAGAAAAACTTGTCTTTTGGTTTCTGCTTGCAATTTTCGCAACCTCTTTGAAAGCAGTCACAGAACTGTGGCTTCTACCAGTGCTGAGTCCTAGCTGTACAGCCATCTGCAGGAGAACTAAGTGAAGGACAAAATGGTAGGAGAATGGCTCTCAATTGACCCTGCCTGTATTCTTAACACTTTCTAAGGCTGGGGTAGATCAAGGACTTCAGCTTTGCCTAGGAATTTCCAGTCTCTCTGGACAGTTTGCCTGTCAATACTTGAAAAATTAGAAAAATGAATTGCACCCTAAAAGTTCTGATGTTAAGATGTGAATGGATTTTAGCTTTTTAGTAGGTTTTGGAATCTCAGCTATTACTGTAGAAGCTGCTGCAAGGTGATGCTTGTGGGGCTGCTCTCTTTGTGCTGCCAAAACCGTGGAGTTTTCATCACCCAGTGAATAATAATTAGCACCTCACTGAGCTTCTGGAGTAGCTTTTCTTAGACTGCCTCCTGCTGTGCAGTGCAGTTTTGATAATAAGGTTCAAAAAACCGAGCTAGGTCAAGTCTTTGAGCTCCTGAGCTGGCTGCCCACTCACACAGAGGCTTGCCTGCAGGCACATTTCACAGAACTTTCTTCTTGAACCTTGACTGCCCCACACTATCCTAATTAGAAAGTCCAAGAGGTGATGATGCAGTTCCCCAAAGTGCCTGAGAGCTTCTGAACTGGGTGTTTTTGACTTCTGATATGGTGCTTTTCTTTCACTCAGTGAATTGTTTATTCACCTAAAGATGGAACTGCTAGTGCCTCAGCAGTTGAGTTCATGTATCAGGGCATGTGTGTTTTTGATATAGCTGTTTTGGAGCCTTGGCCCTGATCCAAAGATACTGTCCAGCGTGGTCCCCTTGTGTCCAGGGTAGACATTTGGGAGCAATCAGAGCAAAGGCAACTCTCGGACACAGCAGCTGGTCTGCTGGACTCAGACGCTGGTGTCATTAGCATACTGCTCTGTGAACCCTGATTTCCTTTATTGCTGAAATGCCTGGGAACCCAGACTCTGGCTGGTGACAGATACACACAACAGGCAAATAGCACATTCTCCCTCTGGAGACTTCCATCCTTTGAGGTGAAACCTTTCTCTTGAGCTTCAGGTGAAGCCTTTATCTTTTCTTTGTAAAGAAGCAGCAGTTTCCAAAATAGACTTTCAAGTTTCATTCTGCATTTCCCAGGTATTGACATCTCAGAGAAGAATTTGCTTTTTTCCATTTCCAGAGCACATCAATGCATAATTTAGGAACCACTTTTTACTTTGATCAGGTCACTTGTCAGATGTGATTTGTTGGCTGGTTTGTCTTATCCACTGCAGTTCTGTTGTTGATTTGAAAGAAAACTTACAAGTACTTGTTTCCAGGAAAAGTTGGTTTTAAATGGAATATCTTAGACCTTTGCTTTATTGAAAGACTGGAGAAATTGTTTCAATCACTCAGGTCCTCTTCCAGTTAAGAAATGACCATTTCCTGTTCCTTAGTATCTTTTTAGGATTACGGACTTGAGTTGGGAAGAGGCCTTTGGATAACTAGTTAATAAAAGTAACTTTTCCATATGGGCAAAAGGGTGAAAAAATTTCCTCTTCTATCTCTTTCAACGACAAAGAGTAAATACCCTGCACTTTATATGATTCTTCCCTGTGGAGCATGTCTACATGCTGGAGCAGTTTCTGAGACTTCTGGAATTTGTAAACTCCCTTAAGTCTAGGGGCAGCCTCTGGACTGTCTTGAGTCTGCCGCCATTGATGTTTCTCTCTCCTCCTCCACTGCCTGATGGGCCAGTCCTGTGCTTACCTGGCTGCGTTCTGTCTGCCTGCCTGGGGTTGCAGCAGAGCAGACCTCTGTGACTACAGTCAGAGAAAGAAAACGAACAGCTGAGCTCCCATGGCAGCCCAGCAGGCTGGGGAAAATCGTTTTCATTCTCCTTGTTCCTGGGTTCAAAGTGCACTGAACATTTTATGGGGGCGATCAGCCCTCCCAAGGTGCTGGTTTGAGTGGGCCTGCATTTTCGCCTGGTGGACAATTAACCACGCTGACCTCCTCCTTTTGCCTTTGCCTTTCTGGCTGAGTTGACATTAATGCTCAGAGTGAGAAGGGGCTGCTGCTCCTTTGAGCAGAGCACCAGGCAGGGCTGGGGAAACATTTGATCTTGTTCAAAGGGGATGTCTCTGAAGCATGAAGATTGAACTGATTGTGACCCCACCCTGGGGGAAGGAGAAGGCCCTCTGGAGAACAGGCCCGGAGGAAGAAGCCTGCAATTACTAATCCCCTGGCCTGTGGGTCGTCAAGGTCTCATATCCGGTTAAAAGAGAGAGAATTGGGGCTGAAGGTAATAAAATAGGCCTTAAATTAGAGGAGCAGGGGGTCATTTCATCTAATTTTGTGGTTGTTACTGATGAATAAAAGGCAGAGGAGATAATTCCTCTAGCCTCTTTGAGATCTTTATCACTTTGAGGTGGCATTTGGAGAGCTAGCATAGGAGCTAGCCATTTCTTTCCTGGCTAACCTAAGCTCCATCTCCATTAGCACCAGGGCAGGGCTTAGGGATGCATAGTCACCTGTTAGGGCACTGTGGTCAGAAGCATAGAGTTCCTCCTGTAGTGAGAAATCAGTGTTTGAAAACAGTTGATAAAAATCCCCACACCACTCAACATGACTCAGGGACATGGCATTCACACTGAAGAAATCTACCAGTAAAGAGAGCTCTTTTTAGCATTGGATGATGTCTTTTAGTTCTGAGGAAGGCTTGCCAGCCACCTGTGGTCGATGTGAGTTATCTGGAGCACGACAGTCATCAAATTCCTTTGAGCCGAGCGGGGTTCAAAGTGTTAATCCGCAGCGTAGGGAATTAGCCAGGAAGTGAGAGCTCAGCCTTCTCTTTGATTAGTGCTGTTCTGTTCACAGCGCACATTCAGGTCTGAGGCTGCCTGAGAGCCCTGGGGGGCGCGTGTGTGTGCCCGTGTCTGCAGAGAAGGGAGTGAGGCCAGAGGCCTGTGACTTGCCCCAGGTCTCCTGGCAGGTAAGCGAGGAACCCGGGATCCCCTGGACGTCCCACTTTCACATTAAGCCCTCTGTGATCATAATGAGAAGAAAGGAGGAAAAGGGGAGAGGAAATGAAAAATTTCCTCTAAGAGAAGGGAGAGAGCAGTCATGGTGGATAGCTAGTTCTCTGTACCAGCCACCAGCTGGCACCATTCCCCCAGGCTGCCAGGCTGCTCTGAGGGAAGCAGTGACCAGGGTGGATGGGCTGGCAAGGGAAGAAGCTCTTTGTAGATCTGAAACAGTTAGAAGCAAAGTGCAGTAGCTTCTGGAGAGCCCAGGCCTGTGGTCAGGAAGGGTGGTGGTCCAGCTGTCTGCATCACTGCTTCGTGCTGCTTCGTTTCTGGGCCCCGCTCTTTTTCATGTCCATCTCACTCACATTCTCACTCTCTCAGCTCTGATCATGTTTAGTCTCTGGCTCCTCACTCATTGCAGCATCCATTTCTGCTTTATATTTGTGGACTTAGCTCAGAATAAAAGGAAAAGTTCTATAAGATGTGCTGATACAGGCTACTGTAAGTGCTTTTAATCATAACTGAGGTTGAGACCATTCTTATAATAATCTATTCCGCCATTGATTCAGGAGCTGCTATTCTCCCCACCCCCACTGATAATGGCAACTCAACACATCTCCTTTCTGTTGGATGTGGTATCCTTGGGAACTTCTAGAAGGTAAAACTGCTGCCAAGTGTTGTTGGGCAATGTTACCTGGGAGGAATTCCAGGGGAGATATTCCTAATCTCACTGATGCTCCTTTAATACCTGTACAACAATCTTTGCCCTGCAGTGTTCAGAGGCGAGCGTCCTATGCTTTGGGCATGCACCGCGCCTTTCCTTCATTGCTTTGGCTAATCAGAAGTTGGCTGTACTTCAGTGCCTTTTAAAAGCTTTTCTCTCTGGCTCTGTCCAGGAAGTTGAAGTGCAGTGTCAGAAATGATGTGAGCTGATGAAGAAGAAATAAACAAATCCAGGCAACATGTGAGGAAGCCTTGGCAGCCCTGCTGCTGTTTTTCTGTAGTTTTGATCTGAAGGAACCAGATTTCCTCCATGTGGAAGGAACGAGGCGGTGAATGCCCTGCGCTGAGGAGCTGGATATGCACATAGCAGCGGGCTTTCTAGATCGGGGCTCCACTTAGTCTAATGAACTCTGCGATGGAAATGAGTCGTTTATGCTTGGCGGAACAGAGATAAGTCACATGTCCGCAGCCTGAGCTATATGTCTGTGGACTAAAAAATAGCATCTGTTCAGGGAAGCAGAACATCCCAGAGGGCTCCAGTCTCCTCCTGGCTCTAAAGCAAGAGTGGAGAATAGGAGAGCTGGGTGGAACTTTAAATAATTTTGTCCAAACCCTTTAGTTCCAGTTAAAGACACTGAGTAGCTTCAAGATAACCTCATGAGGGCAGGGGACCCATCTGTCTTGTTTGTTCTCCTTCATATGTTGGCCCTGATGTTTGTAATGTGTTTACTGCAGACTTGTTAGGAAAGTGAAATGATATAGATGAAGATACACCCTCTGGCTCTCTAGGCCAGTGCTCTCGGAGAGATCTTTATAGGCTGAAAGTGGTGCCAAGTTGCTTTCTTACTCCATGTAGATCAGAAATGGAGACCTGGTCCCTTGTGCTCTTCCCTCCCCTGCTTGGCCCCTCTCACGCCCCTCCCCTGCTGTCTGCCTCAGGTCTGTGGTCAGCTTGTAAGTTTTGTCTTTTTTCCTGACGCTTCATTTGGTTTCTCTGTGTTCCACAGATAAGTGAAACAGGAATCACGGGTGCTATGGTGGTGGGAAAACTACAGGGACACACCAGAGGGGAGACATTTGATCCTATCCAAAAATTAACAGAGATGCAAGAAAATAAATAAATTAAAAGAAAAGAAATGGAGTTGATTTGGGTTGGCGGGAAGACATGGTTTCTCAGGCTTGGGGGTGGCGGGTCAGGAACACCGTGGTGAGCTGTGCGCGCGGTGCCTGGCAGCACCTGGGCTGTGGACAGGCAGTGCCCCCTGGAGGAATCGGGACAAGTGTGGAGCAAATTTGGTTTGAAGTCACCCCTTTCCCCAAGCGTCGTCGGACCCAGTGGCCAGGAGCGCACCTGCCTTTTGCAGCTCCTTTTCCGATGGACACGCTTCTCGGAGGCTGTCAAACTTTTGCTCTGTTGCTGGAAGTGTGTGTGGGGTGCTGTCGGCGAGACCAGAAGCCCATGTGAGCACTGAAGTGCTGGGGGCAGGACTCGGTGATAGATACCGTCAGCCAGCGGTAAATCAGGGTCCCCACCACTTCCAACCTCATTTTGAAAATTGCAGTCCTGCTGTCATTGCCCCGACCAAGTCAGCTAGATCATGTGGTGTGCTGTGCTTAGAAACCCACAGTGGTAAACCACACTGCCGCGCCGAGGATGGTGAGGCAAAGTGTTGCTGTTTGTTAATGGCCTTTCCTAACTTTGGTTATAATCTAAAAAAAAAAAAAAAAAACAACAACATTACGGGGACTTTGAAAATTCAGAGCCATTATGAGAGCTTAATTCAAGGTTAAAAGTCACCAGAGAGGGCCTCCCTGGTGGCGCACGGGTTACATCTCAGTGCTATGAAGCTGTCCCCAGCCACTGTGGCAAGAGTTCCATGCCTGGTCGGGGAGATTCCCACGTGGCACAGCAGACCTCTCCTGCCTTGCCCCTGCTCCCCTCAACAGTGTACTTCAGTAGATCTGCCTGTTCTGCTCCCCACTCTGTCTCTGGTGAATCCTCTGTCTCCTGGCACCTCTGGCCTACACCCCAGTTCTTGTATGCATAAATAAATAAAATGAATCTTTTAAAAAAGTTGCCAGAGAGAATTTTTAAGACCAATAATATTTTATTTAAACTCTCAAACACAGACTGGAGGAGTTGTCATTGTTTACTGCTTCATTGGTGTCCTCTACCCACCCTAGTTCATCTCCCCTTCATCCCCACTTGGCTTGGAGAAAGTGTGTGTCTTTAAATTGACCTTTGGCTTCACCATATGGCCTTCATGTCCAGGAGGGAGTACACTTCCTTGGAATCTTCGGTACCTGGTCACTTTTTTGAGGAATTTTTGTGCCATGTCTGGGGTAGAGAACACATTTCCGTCTGGAAATTGTTTCTCCCCGACAATCCCTTTCCCTGGTTCTCCTGACTTCTGCAGATGCCACGTATTATATGAGGTCTCCTTGCTTCTCTACAGGAAGTATACAGAAGACATCCAATCTCTTAGTAGGTCCAAAGACAAATTTGACTACAGTTGTAAGAATCGACAATGTTACTGGTTTTTGCTCTCTAGTAAAGACTACCAGGCTTACTGATCTGAAGTCTGTGGGTTAGAGGTGGGTCTGAACAGGTCTCTAAAGTAGCAGCAAAAATGATCCTGGTGGTTAGATTATTAGAACTTGAATAAAAAGAGCAAACTTAATCTTGCACAGTGGATTTAATCATGACTCTGTTTTTTGGTAGTGATCAGGCCCCGGAAGTGATATTGTGGTGTTTGAACTCCTGGTGCGGGCTGCTTTTTGGTGCTGGTGTAGTTATTTGTGAGCTTGTCCTGTTGTCCAGTGCTGCCATAGCACGTTGGACACAAATAAAATAATAATACTGCATATTTTATTTGAGCAGCAAATATTCTATGTGCAAATTAGGAACAAATTCAACTTCTAAGAATACATATATGTTGATATTAACAGCTTCTCTGGAAAATCCATTTTCTTTAATTCTTTTACATGTGGCAAAAACCTGATGATTCTCTTCTGGATTCTTGGAAGTACAAACAAAAGTGTAGTGGGTATGCCTCGCTTCCCAGCTCTGAGCTTTAGCTTTTATGAGGGATAATTCAGAAAGCATACCTGTTAGTGGGCCAGCAGCATTGCCTGCTGATAGGAGACATAACTTTTGTTTATACATTTACTTACTTATTGCCTGTGACATAATTTCAGTTCACTAATTCTCCATCTTTTTTCTTTTATTAGCAATTTGTGGGTGTGTAACCACAGTGGCAGAAAAGTTAACGGAGGTTTATACAATAGTGATCATATTTACAGAATTACATGCTGAGATGTGATGGAATTCTGTATTCGTAGGTTTTTAACTCCCTATAAAAATTTAATGTTAAGTTAGAAGATTGTTTCATATCCATGATTTTCTTATTACAAAGTGGAATTTCTGTGTGTGTGTGTGTGTGTGTGTGTGTGTGTGTGTGTGTGTATACATACACATTTGCTATGCTCCAAACATGATACACATCACCTAAGTACAGTTTTATAGGAGTGGGAGTGTAAGAATCAGAGCCGGTGGTTATTTTACAAGCACCTTTCCCTTTGTATGACAAATGAGAGAAGTCTTTGATGTGCCCTGTCGGTCTCTTGTTTCATTTGTACCTTCTGTATTTTCTCTAGATGATTTGGTCCCCACTTTTAAGGCCTGAACCATAGAGTTTTCATAAGAGAACCAGATTCTTCTTTTCCTTGGGCCAGAGCACACGATGTCCATGTCTTTTGATCTTTTCTGGAGCTTGGTTTCTTCTGAACCAAAAGAGCATGCCTGTTTTGTAACCTAAAAATGTATAATTATACAGGATTGGATTTTCTTTGGTGATTAAGCAGCCTGTATAAGTAATTTAACAGTTAACAAAAATTAGAGAGCCTTGTGTCAGGCTCTTCGGAGAAGAGAATGCCTGGGAGACTGCCTCTCTGGCCTTATTTTGCACAGCAGGGCTGGACTGAATCTGTGTTTGGGCGGGATCTGTTGTGGAGAGTCCCATCCCTGCTTCTCCATCCCAGACTGTGACATGAGGCAAGTAACCAGTCTCTCAAGGACTTAGTTTCTTCATCTGTAAATTGAGGATACTCTTACCCACTTCGCAAAAGTGTTATGAGAATTAAAGGAGATCACATGTGCAAAGCATACCTGTTACACAGTGAGTGCTGGTTATCTCCATGAGAGAGGAGCAAATCTGCTTTATGTAACTCAGTGTGCTCTCAGAAACCTCTGAGGGTTTCTCCTGAATTATTACCCATCAGCTGAATTGCTCAAAGCATTTTTATAGCTGATATTTTCAGGAAGATGGAGCCTTCAGTGCTGCTCTTTCCCTTGAAAGGCTTGCTGCCTACCGAGTTTCCTCAGGCTCCCTTCTCCATAGCAGACAGGATCTGCAAACTCCACTTCCCAGGGCTTCCTCTGTCTTTAGCATCAAAGGAGTTCTAGGGTGTGTCTTTTGACATGAAATAAAACTAATGGACATTTAAAAACATAGTTAGCCCTCTGGTCGGGTTCCTTAGAGAGTGTGTTGCTTGGGAAGAAAGCCCAGCAAGTGCTACCTCCCTGGGAAGCTGCTCTGTGGGACAGCTAAGGCCTTATCCTAAAGGAAGATCTCGGGAGAGGGGATGCAAAGCCAAAAAGTTGTGTGAAAGGTGTTTTTGATTGTCCCAGGAGAAATGCACACATCACACACCATTAATGAGCCAGGCCTGCGACCAGGCTTGTGCTGCAGTATGCAACAACTGAGCAAGGTAATTTATTTCACAGGGAGTTGTGGTTTTATGTGTCATGTATTGGTGTCAGTGAAACCTTGTTTTAAGAGGAAAATAGCAATTAATGTTAAAAATCGGAAATAGCTTTTCAAATTTGTGGTGGAAGAGCCCCAATAAAAATGACTATCAGGAGCTCCGTAAAGGTGAACTTAAGAGTTCGTGAATGGTGTTTGGTAAGCTGACAGCTTTTGATTTATCAGTATAACTCGAAGTGTGATTGCCACCAGTGCGCAGGGCACATGAGAGTATCGCTGCAGGGGAGAAAGTGCCTTTGAGGGACACACAGACATCTGGGTTGTCCAAGGAGCAGGTGATGGAGGACCCAGGCGTGCTTGGTCAGATCAGGCCATGTCTGTGTCATCGCTGCTGCGGTTCTCCTGCTGGGAGAGGGCAGCTGTTAATCAGTAACCCAGGTTTGCTTGCACCCTTGCCCGAACACTTCAGCTCATTGTTTTCAGCAACAAAAGACCTGGTGCGCATGGGCACCCCTGAGTGCTGAACCCTCCAGAGATTGTTAGTCTTTAATAGTACTGATGGGATTGGGTCGCTAAATTAAAAGTCACTTTTAAAGACTAAATTAAAAGCTGAGAATTATGATTTTCAGACTTTTAGAAGAAGTCTTGAAATTAAATATTTCAATAGAGCCATAGCATGTGTGCATTTAACACATAATAGAAATGCAGCTGTACATGCATGGGTCAGAAGCGGAGTGGCGTAATGGTGAAATGGATGTGGAGCTGCCAGAGAGTCTGCGCAATTCGAGTGTGCCATCGAGCAGGATTTCTCAGCCTTGGCGCTGGCCTGTCAATGAAGCCTTCCTGGGTCCTCCAGACTAGCCCATGCGCCCACTGAAGCTGTTGCTTCATGGGACAGAAGCATCACCCCACTGCTCCTTACTCAAATCCCATGAAATGTGAGACACTGTAAAAAGTTGTCTTCAATGACCCTTTAAAATAACATCAGCCACTTTGTTGGTGGCAGTCACACTTCAGTTTATATTGATACATCAAAAGCTGTCAACTTTGTCAGCTCTACTAAGAAACTTGTTCTAGAAGCTTCTTGGGAGATAGTTGATCTTTCAAAAGAACTTTTAAAGGGCAATCATGACTACAGTTGTTTTGCCTTGCCCTGCTGACTTTTATTCCCCTCTGGCATAGGCTATTAAGCAATTAGTAAATACTTTAATTCTACTAAATATTGTTTAATAGCACTATTGAACAAATAGTGAAGTTGTTCCAGTTTAATCTGAAGATTAGGGTCAGCACCCTGGCCTTCGTCTGGTGCACTGTCTCAGCCGATCGCGCTCAGGTATTAAGGCAACACTTCATGCCCTCCATGAAGGCACAGTTTGAAAGAGCTTTTCAGTTAGTCTTACAAGACTGGATCACTTTGTCTTAAATCCAGTCCTGGGGTTGTAGGCTCTCTAAAAGGCATGCCCTGGAGGTGAGCAGACTTGAAGTGTAGTTTGTAAAAGTTGAACATTTGGGTATATAGATGTGCCTATTAGCAACCAGAATAACTATCTCTTAGGCTGAGCTGGTTAGGGAAGAAAAATATGCAATTATTTGAGCTCATCTTTTCCTTATAAGAGAACTCGTGTGACCCTTCTAAATGTGAAGCTGCTGGCACTTTAAGAAATTAATGAACATCATTAGAAGGGACTTGCGACACTTCACATTTTGAAGCCTGCATAGTGTGTTCTCAGAATGAGGGAAGATCAGATGAACAACAAGGTCAGATGTCATTTCACTTTAATTAGCGCAGGGGAGCTGGCAAGTGACAAGAGCCTTTTTGCAGATCGGTGCCAAAATGCAACACATCCAGGTTGTTGGGTCAATGGACATCCAGAGATGTCACTGTTAATGCTAATGTCAGTGAGAAGAGTCAGACAAAAATAGGAGTTGTTGGCGCTAGTATTGTAAGAGATTAATAGTTACTTCCATGGGGGCTGTGAAGGACTGCTGTGAAAATCAGACTTCTCACTGGCTTACTCTTCCCTTTTAGCATCCTTCCTTTTTCTCTCCTAGATACAGCTTCTCCCTGCTGTCCAAAAAGTAGAAGGTTCCTACTAGATATGATTTGATTATTTTGGGGTCTTGGACTACTCAATGACAATTCCATATAAATTAATAGTAATAACATTCCAAGACCCCTCCCCAAAATAACTCACCAAATAATAATGAAATAGGAACATTTTATTTTCAAATAGTGGGGAGACATGTATGTCAGTACACAGACTAGGGATCAGGAATATGAAGTTTGGATGTGACTGTCTTTGAATTCTTGCCAAAATCCCTTTCTGGCTTTGTAAATTTTGTATAAAATGCCCTCTGAAGCAATCCGTAGTCAGGGTAGTTACAAAGGAAACCTGGGAAAAGATTTTTGGATTTGCCAAGGGGATGGGAGGACGGGGAAGCAAGGGGGAGAGGACTAGAGGGCAGAATGACAAGAAATGGGTGAGCAGGAGGTGGAAACTATTTTGTGTTTCTGGTCTTAAGGACGTAATCACCACCCAGCACCTCAAACTTCTCATCCAGGCACCAACTTTGCAAAGGTAACCCTTTTGCTGTGTGGCCATCTGAAGGAGCTCCCTTTGAATAGTCTCTCCAGAGTGGTGCCCCATTAGATGGTAGAGAAGAGGGCACAAGTTGAGCTGTGCGAGTATTGTGTTTCTGTGTATCCATCAGCTCAACCTTGGCCATTTATACTTTGGGTGCCAAAGGAGTCATCCCCTAGTGTCAGATAATTGGCTTTTATTGTAGTATAGGATTTGAATCCATATTCAACTTTGTATTTTGGGAAATGCTAAGCTCTTTTTTTCTGTCAAAGAATAACTGACATATAGCATTACATTTGTTTTGGATGTAAAATACAATTATTTGATATTTGTATGTATTGCAAAATAATCATCATAGGTCTAGCGAACATCTGTCATAGATAAAAATGTTTTTCTTATGATAACTTTTAGCATCTACTCTCTTAGCAACTTTCAGATGTGCAGTACGTATCAGTGTACATTACATCCTCATGGTCTATTTATTTTATAACTGAAGTTTGTACCTTTTGACCCCCTTCACTATTTCCATACCCCCGACCATTTTATAATGGTTCTTAACTGACCCATCTCCTTTTCTCCCCCCACTCCCTGCCTCTGGCAAACACCAGTCTGGTTTCTGTATCTATGAACTCAGCTTTTATTTATTTATTTTTTTAAGATTCCACATATCCTGTGCAATCATATGGTATTTGTCTTTTTCTGTCTGACAGTCGGAGTGCTTTTAGATTAGCTAAACACAGGGGAGGGCTTCTCACTATGTTCCATCAAGAGGACAGATTTGTAGGTTGAAGATTGTCTGGCAGGTCATAAGTTAATTTGAAATCTTGGGCTTAGAGTTTATGAAAGATCAGATTAAGAATGTCTACCGAATATGGGTTTGTTTTTAGAAAACAGTTTTCTATTAGCTGCTGAGTCCTTATGACTTTTCAAAAATTTGGATTGTGTTCACTCTAATTACCAGTTCAACAATGCAGGTTTTGATGCAGGAAAAGAGAGGAAATCTGGTATATGTTTTCCTTCTTTTCATCTACCTTTGCTTACTAACAGGTACTTCTTGTTTAAATTTTCTTAATCTCTTTTTGATTTCTTTTTCTGATTTTTAGAATGATTCTTAACTAACCCATCTCCTCTCCCCCTTTCCTCTCACCTCCAGAGGTATTCGCATCTGGAAGGGGGATTTCTGTGCCCAGACGCATTAGGGAACAGGGACCCTAAAGCCTACTCTCAGGCACTCCTGAAATGTTAGTACTACCCACATTGGCAATGGAAGGCTAGATTCTTCTGCAGTTATGGTGGAGAAAGATTTGAACTGTGTGGCTTATAAACTGTGTAGCTAAGATAAAACAAGCAACTTGAGATGAGTGTTTAAAAGCCAGAGTTTGATGCCAGATTTCCTGGGTTTGAAACCAACTTTGACTTTCATCAGCTGGGGGATCTTTGAGAAGTAAGTCTCTTTGCTTCAGTCCGGTCATCTGTAAAAAGGGGTTAATAATACCTCACAGATTTTAGTGATGATCAAATGGTTAGAACAATACTTGACTATTTTAAGTTTTCATTAGTAGTAGTTAGTTCATTTTGATAAAGCATCGTAAAGATTCTCAAGGCTTTCTCCCTCTTTATAGAGCCTTTAGCTTATTTCCTTTTTTCTAAACGTGAGATGTTCTGATGCTCCTATTTTCATATTGACAGAGCCAATATGGGGTTCAGCACAACTTTGTTCATATATAGTGAGTAGATATTGGACTACTTCTCAAAGACTCCTGAATGAAATCAGTAGAGTGTGGCAGTAGACACAATAAGTTGGTGTGCTAAACACTGTGAGAAGCACTTGTAATAAAATGACTGAGGATGACATTTCTAATTTTCAACGTGGAGCTAGAAAGTAGATTCTTCTTAAAATGAGTGGGCTTTACCCAGAAGCCCAGCTACTAAATATGGGTAAAGAATGAGCTTGCCATCTCCCACCCTCCAGTGGAGGTGAGAGACACCTAACCAGATGGGGTGGGTAGAGTTGTTGTTCTAGCATTATCACGAGACCCTGCATCCCAGTTGTGGGGGGGGGGGCAGTTAGGAATGGCCCTGATTCTTTAACTTGTTCCTCAAAAAATCAGGCTGGTCATCCCATGGAATCTGAGGGTGAACCAGACTAGATTCAGGGCCAGGATTGTACAGACATTTCTAAGACATTTGAAACCTAGAGCCAAATCCCATTACCCACTAATGCTTCTAACATAGCACTGACATCCAAATCACTATCAGTCTGCAAGAATTATTTCTAAGGTCCATACTTCAGCTGTGGTAGGCTACTCTCCAGTGATCAAAGAAATACATTGTTGTTGTTAAGTAGCATTTGCTTAGGGTGTCCTAGGTCCCAAGGAGGATACCACCCAGGGCTCTCTAACAAAGCCAGCTTTGTCTTCCTTCCAGTTATCTTCCTCATAATCCTTTAAAGGTGACATTACCACCCCTACTGTGTATCTGATGAAACAGAGTCACAGGTTCTCTAGCTTTCCCAAGATCATAAAACCAGTACGTAAAAGAATTCGAACCACAGCTCTCCTTGATCCAAGGCCTATTTTCAGTCACTGCCTGGGCCTTTTGCTTTGTGTAAAGTAGGAATGGATAGTCTATTTTAAGGGGATTTGAATTTTTAAAACTGAGAGTAACAAGCACAAAAGGATGGAAATCACTGATAATAGGTAGTAGATTTCATGTAAACAGAAAAGAGTAATAATTAGCATCTATTTTATGCCCTGTACTTCATGTTCATTAGCAAACAATCTTCACAATCCCCCTATAAGATGAGCCATTTTTACAGATTCAGTAAGAACCAGTAACTGTAACTAACACAGCTAGCAAAGCGGGGATGTGAATCTCTCACCATCCCATGTGCTGTGAAAAGTCCAGGAAGGTCTCCTTGCTTAGCCACTGTGGCTACCTCTAGGGTACATGAGGTAATCCTGGATTTAAGAACCAGGGAAACCAATCTCATGTTCCAAATCTCTGATTGTTTTATAGAATTGGCTGCATTCATTTCTCATTCAGGAAACTTGCCCATGGATAAAGAAACTAAGAGCCCACAGGGAGGTGGAAGGCTGGCACGGCAGCACGACCTCCAAACAGTATGTTCTGTGGACTTGGCCTCATTCCTATGGCTGCTGCTCCTCAGAACATGGGGAAAAGCCGTGGCAGTTGCATTCTTTGCACCTGCAAATGCATCCGCTTTTGTGCACACCTGCCTGCTCCATATAGCCATCCCATCCTTTAGGTGCTTAATTCTGCCAGGAGAACGTCAGGATCCCCACGTGTGTGTGTGTGTGGCAGAACTCACTGGAAAAGAGTGGTCAGAATGAGTCTGCCTGTCCTCCAGTGGGCCACTAGTGGCCATTATGAAGGATGACTCTTTGCTTAGCCTTAGTTCATTAGGACATCACCCCAGCTCATTTGGTGCCAGCCTTAAAGGCATTATAAATAGGGGGCCAAGTGCTGTTGTAAAATGGAGTCCAGCACTTCAAGACAACCCCTGGCACCAGGTCTCTCGGCCATTACTGTTTCAGGAGCTGATTTCATAGAAGTGATTGTGGGTATTGAGGCAAGTAACAGCAGCCTTTGTGTAGAGGAAATGTGCTGTGGGCAGATAGTGGATGCTTATTCGTTTACTCTTTCAGCCAAATTATTTTTGTTGCTGTTAAAAATTAATTTTAATAATTGCTTTTGGATCAAGCTGTCGAATAGCTGAGCCAAGTTTTCACGCCTAGTGAACTTTTATGGCAGAGTCTCCTCTCTTTATGGGGTTATTATGAGGATGATATTTGTAAAGCACTTTAACTGCTTTGAAGAAGGTTCTTCAAACATAAATAGTAGTCATAGTTCCAGTTTTGGAGGAATAATGATACAATGACATTGTAGTCCTAGAGGATGCATATCATGTTCTACTAACTAACCATTTACTGTAGTGACTTTTCCTATTTTTACTATCTATAGGGAAATCTCTGCGAAAGACTGGTGTGATTTTTACATTTCCATATCATTATTCCACTAGTTAAATATCTTTAAGAAGAAATGTTTTCACAGTGTTCGGGTCTGAATAATAAGTGAATAGTAGGAAATTTTCCATGGTCGGTGACCAGTTAACTTTGCATTAATTTGCGACAAAATGTCGAGTGAAAGCACAATGCCCTAGAGGAATATACTTGTTCTGTCTTACTGCTTTGTTTTGTCTTTTGGAGGAAAAACACCAAATTTTTTTTTGTTATTTTGGAGAGAAATAACACTGGACCATCTTTCAACATACTGTGGATTTTTAAAGAGTGAAGCACCACAGTGTGTATATGTTCTAAAAGCTTACGGAATTAGAAATGGAATTAGAAAAATACTCCCTTTTGTGGTCTTAATACATTTTGAATCTTAACAACAGATTTTCAGTAAAACTTAAGGTTTGACCTCTCATATGATCCATTATATACACAGCAGCTGTCAGAATTGTTAAAAATGTAAATTAGATGGCAGATTAGACTCTTCACTCCCTGCTTGAAATCTCCCAATCCTTTCTTGGAAGGATAAAATTCAAATTCTTTGTCAAAGCACAATCAGCCGGATTGCATCCTGGCCTGCTTTGCCAGCTCCGGCTCATCCTGCTCCAGCCCTGAGACCCGTCTGTCAGGCTCTCTGCCACCGAGCTCCGGCCCCACTCAAGACTTCCCATGTGGCCGTCTCCTGCCTGAAGTGCTCTCTACACAGGTTTCTGATGTCGCTTCCCGGGGCTCACCGTTCAGGGCTCAGTTCTGCATCCCTGCTAAGCCCTGGTATGTCTATTACTGAGAAGGGAGTCCAGAGAAGCCTCCTGGACCAGGGTCAGATGGTGACTCTTAGCCCTGCAGGGTATGGAGGCTGATGAGGCACAGAACTCAAGGCCCGGACTGAGCTTCACTTTGAAAATCTGTACCATGACCTTGCCCTGCTGTGCACTGTATCTGCAGCTGGGTCTCTCAGAGCTACCTGTGCTCTGCCTCACCGGGCTGTCAGCTTGTGCTAGCGGGGTCGGGCTGTTGTTTTCCCTTGCTTGATGAACACTGGCATTATATTTTGTTTTAAAAACTAGTGCCTTGGGGCCTCCCCGGTGGCTCAGCGATTAAGCGCTGCGCTGTGGAGCTGTTGGCAGCGGCGACGTGAGTTCAATGCCCGGCCGGGGAGAATCCCACATGGTGCGGCAGACCTCTCCTGCCTCACCCGCTGCTCCCCTCAGCAGTGTATTTCTGATCTGCCTGTTCTGCTCCCCACTCTGTCTCTGGTGAACCCTCTCGCCGCCCCACACCTCTGGCCTGTACCCCAGCTTGTATGTATAAAAAAAAAAAAATGTTAAAAAAAAAAAAAACTAGTGCCTTGGAAGAATTTATACCACCTACCATTTATTTCTTTGCTCATAGCAATTAAAAACTTTTTTTTTTTTTGTAACAACAAAGTGACTTTAATCACTCTGTGTCTGGCTTCTTGAGAAAAAATATTCCCATACATCCTATTCAGGCCCATGAGCTGCTCTTTTCTTTACCTCCAGTTTTGAAGAAATAATGATACAATGACATTGTAATCCTAGAGGATGCAAATCATACTCTACTACTAACCATTTATTGTAGTGACTTTTCCTATTTTTAATATCTAAAGGGAAATCTCTGCGAAAGACTGGTGTGATTTTTACATTTCCATATCATTATTCCACTAGTTAAATCTCTTTAAGAAGAAGTGTTTTCACAGCGTTCGGGTCTGAATAATAAGTGAATAGTAGGAAATTTTCCATGGTCGGTGACCAGTTAACTTTGCATTAATTTGCGACAAAATGTCAAGCGAAAGTACATGCACACGAGAGACAGGTGGGAGTTTGGGAAGGGTGAGAGAGGAGAAACGACAACCAGGGAAATTGTTTTTTCTGCTGCTTTTATCTTTGGAGGCTGGACTCAGGATGCTCTATACCAGAGGGGCTGTTACTGATGGAGTAGTTTTCTCAGGAGTTTATTTGAATTTATGTAGTAACCTTTTTGCTTAATATCTTGTCAACCGAGGCCCTGAATTTTTTGACTACATGAAGTGTGTTAAGTGGGCCTCCTGCTCTCTCCCTCCAAGACCGTCTCCATGGCATGTGACAGCTATGGTCCACAGGTAACTTCTGTCATGGATCCACTAACTGGGAGTTGTTTGGAGCCTTTGCTCCTTGACTGGGATCTTGCCGGTATCGGTGGGTGTGTTTACTGATTTCCCCAAGCCGAGACTTTCCCTGTGCCCACTGCCTACCTCCCATCTTCTCGATTCTACTACTTTTTGGAGAAGTTTCATTTTAACACCATTCCCTGCTTGGACAGGGCCAAGTGCTGAGTGTAGAGGGCTCAGCTGGCATTTTCCTGAACTAGACTTTGCTGTCCCTCCTGGACTCCCAGAGCAGGAGAGTGGGCATGTGCTGGCCAGGAGGCTGGTGGTCCTGTGGGCTTGGGTGCGGTCTGGCTGAGGAGCTCTGCCCGCCTCTGTCCGTGGCAGTCCGATATGACCCCAGTGCTTGGAGCTACTAGCCAGGGCAGGCACTTCACCAGCTTGAGAATCGGGCTGCTCCCATCCAGAGACTACTGTTGTATGGCAGTGTCTCTTCATCCTATAAATAAAGGATGATTGTTTTGCTTTCTAGAAAAAGATGTGTTTTTTAAAAGAAAGATTTATCAATGACAATTACCCTCCAAAGTGAAAGAAGTATAATTTTCTGGTTTCTTGTTTCTTTTTTTAAACTTGTTATAGAAAATTCCAGTGATATGTAAAAGCCATGCAAAGTACTCACCTTCTAGAGGTAATTATTGCCCATGTTTTTGATGATTATCATGCATATGTGCCTTAGGTACATGATCTACAATCCAGTAACATCCTAGTACTACACTTTATCTGTCTTTTAGGGTAAGTGTATTAAAACTAGAGTCAGGCTGTGACCATTTTGGATTTCCATGCAGGGTGACTGACTACCTGCAGAAAGGATAATTGCTATACCATAATGAAGCAATGCCTCTTGGCTGACTTTTTAGAAATACTGTTCTCTAATGTGTTTTAAATGATAGATGATTAAATTTCTCAAACTTTTTGGCCACTTTTCTAGACAAATAGACTTTAGATTGCTAATTAAGGTGAGATTTCATGATACATTTTGTAACTTCAGTGGTTAAAAACCAAAAATTCATATCCAGAGTGTATTTTCCCTTACATTAGTCTAGTAGGCAGTTATTTTTTTTTAATTTTCCATTTTAGGTAATTATCACATTAGGGGTTATACAATTAAAACAGTGTCCATTTTGAATAATGTGTCATTCTCCATATTTTCACATTACTCCTAAAACTGCTAACTAGAGCTTTCTTAAAGTAAAAGTATCAAATACTTTCTTGTAATCTGATAGGGGTCTAAAAAAATAACTCTTGAGCTTTTATTTGGAAGTGTAATTTTCAGGTGAGTGTGTTCTAACATTTCTACTAAGGACACACTGCTTTCACCATCTTTGGTTTCTCCTTGAGTGTTTTCCCCATTCATTTAAGCCTCTGAGAGTTTTCCCAGATCCATGTGATTAATGACCTGTTGTTCCACCTCTTTGAACTTTATCTTCTTGATCTCTTCTGTCCATCCCCTGGTGTCACCTGAGACTTTTTACTAGTTCATTGGTTAATTGCTTATCTCTCTTTTACACTTTCATGAGCTCATCTGATGATAAGGATATCATGTATCTTCTTAAAAAGCTTCTAAGTGTGTATTTTTATTTCTCAGAGTGATTCAATATTTAACGTTCTTTGTTTGTCTGATCCTTACACAGATCTACGAAAGCTAGACTTTGCATGTTGGGATTGTTGCAATAACAAGATGTCGGTGCTTTTTGCCCAGGAGCAAAAACATACCAACTTAGTTTCCCTTATAAACTTGTTGGGTATTTGGAGGGGTGATTGGTTTTTTTTGAGGGGTAATTTTTCAAGTAGTTTGGGAGAGTTTTTTTTTTTAAATGTCTTCTCATTAGGTCAAGTCTTCTAGGTGAGATAGACTTTTCATGTTGACTTTTGGTTTAAAAACTGGGGTTAGTAATTTGAGGAAGGAATGACTAGTGAAAATGCTAAGGTAAAATGGGAATGAGAGGTGGGAACCAGAAGAGGGGAATATTAGGATGCCCAGAAAAGGCACTTTGAAGGAGGTTGTCAGAGCAAATATGGCAAATTTTATTCATAAATACATCATGACATTTTTAAATGTCCCTTGTTTACATCAGAAGGGCAAAGTATAAATTTGTTGCAGAAGATACACCACAGCTTTGGATGTGAGTAGTGAAAGAGCCAAAGATTGTGATAGACTCAATAGGCTGTTGTCTTGTCCCCAGGTGCTCAGGGTACAGGGCAAATCAGAATGTGGGGCTCTTCTGTAGGGATGTGGAATCAAGTGCTTGCCCAGTCATCCAGCCAAAGGCCAGAGCTACTAGCTGAAGTTGGCTACTGTGTGAAAATTCATGTTGTTTTCAGCGAACAGCTGGATTCCCCCATTGTCTAAGTATGCTCCTGGTGAGCAGTGTGGAAATGACTCTTTCAGGGCACTAAGGTACCATTTAATGAACTGTTCCTTTAGTGCTATTTAATAACTCACCATCTTACTGCAGTAAGTGGTAGTTAATTACTGACTCTTTGAGCCACTGGGGAACTATAGAGTAATTACTACTTCATTACCATTTAATAATTTTCTGTCTACATTAAATAGCACTGAGCAATAATTCACAGCCTAGTCCCTGGTGGCATAAAACAGTTAATGGTGCTTCTAGAGATGCTCATCCGAAACCAGATGGTCACTTAGGCATAGGAAAGGCAGAAGTGCAATAAAACCTTTCAAATCAGTGGTCCCAAGGCTTTTGGGTTTCAGAATTTCATGGACCAGTTACTTTCAGCGTTTAGGGACATAATAGGTAGTGGAGGTTGTTTTCTAATCAAGTTTTGTTCCTTTCACGAAGCCTGACTCAAGCCTAGGGCATAGTAGACACTTGGTCAACATCACTTGAGCTGGATCCGTAACACCTGTTAAACTTCGCTGCTGTGTCACTGGAGATGTCATTTTTGTTAAATGTGTTATTGAATGTAGCTCACTAAAGAAATTTCACTTTATTTGTATTTTGTGAGGGTTAAATAGCAAATGTTACAGCTTTGAAAGAGCCTCAAACATTGTCAGTGTGAGGTAATTAATAGTGTACCATGCAGAATTGATTAATTTGGGGGTTATATTAAATTCTAGGGAGTTTTAAAATGTAGAGTTGCTCAATCTAAAGATAACTAATCTACAGGTTGTTGTGTCTTGATTCTTGAGTTAAAATTGTGACAGAGCAGAAGACAAAGTGGGTCAGTAAGAATGACTTAGTTAAAATTAGTGGAAGCATAAAGACCCTGTCTTCTGTGATTTTGCTCATTTTAAAAGCCAGGTATATTGTGGGGTGACCTGTCTGAATTCTCTCCAGTTTAGCTGGTAATGTGATCATGGAGGAAACAATGATATAAAGACCCTGAAAGTCCTGGTGAATGTTTTGAAAGATGGTGGAAGTATGACAGAGTTTATAGGACAGGCCAATGGCCCATGAGACAGATTCCCAGAATGACTGATGCCCCTGTTGGTGCCATCTCGTTCCCTCATCCTGTTTGGAGGCTGAATGCTGCATTAACATTGTCTTGCTTGTAATGCCTGGAAGCTTTTTGCAGTTGCATTGATTGCTTGAGTGTCCTATAGAACTTCTGATCTTGTCAACTAATCAACAGTTCATTGAACAATCTTCATCAGAGTCATCTTCCTGATAATGTGTAAGGCATAGCTTAAAGCATAGCCAAGTCATGTGTTCTTCTCCTGGCTTCAGAAGACCATTAACTCATGCAAAGTCCATAGTGGGGCTGGATAACCTCTCCTTAAAGGAAATAATGGAAACCTGTCTGACTTTCTGATAAAACAAATTTTAAAGGTTTTCGGACACATCATTTTGTCCAGGTTCATTCAGCAAACTACTAAAGTACAAAACTGTGTAAACACAGTTCTCAAAGATAAAGTACATTCATTTAGAAAATCCACCATGTCTTTAATCCTGGTGGTTTAGTGCTGTGGTTTAAGTAGAAGGGATTTAGAGAGTTCATAAATGCAGGGTCTAGAATAAACAAAAAGGATTAAAGGAATGTTCCCTGAGCAGCACTGATGTAGAACCTTGTGCCTCATTACTCTCCCGAGGAATACTCCTATTTTATAGCCAGTCTTCAAGAAGCTACAGAGCACAGAGGTATTTTAATAGCACAAATTAAGAAATTAATTTCAGTTTCAGTTACCAGTTATGCATGTGATATCGACATGGACACATATCTTGATCTCATAGCCAGGAATGTTTGTCTCTGTTTTGATATTAACATTTTGTATTTCTTCTGTAGCTTTATAACCACCACATCAAACTGTAGCAGATTGAACTCTCATGTATATATATATATATCTCCGATTTTGTTTCTGAAAATAATATCCTTATGGGATTGTTTTATGGTTTCAAGCGGTGGCTGCATCCTATTGCATTTAAAATATTTAGTAGTATGTAATTTTACATTCCATAGATCTGCATTGGCCACATTCTGCTCATTCTGAATAGCCCATTTAGTATTTCATCATTTTATGTGTCATAGTATGTCCAGCCAACCCCATATTAGGGCCAGTTTGAGGCTGGCATAAATATTGCAATATTGCTGCTGCAAACATCTTTTTTTTTTTTAAAGATTTATTTATTTATACATACAAGCTGGTGTACAGGCCAGAGGCGTGGGGCGGCGAGAGGGTTCACCAGAGACAGAGCGGGGAGCAGGACAGGCAAATCAGAAATACACTGCTGAGGGGAGCAGTGGGCGAGGCAGGAGAGGTCTGCCGCACCATGTGGGATTCTCCCCGGCTGGGCGTTGAACTCGCATCGCTGCTGCTGACAGCTCCACAGCACAGCGCTCAACCGCTGCGCCACCAGGGAGGCCCTGCAGCAAACATCTTGAAGCAGATTGTTTCCCCCTAGCTTCACCCCTTCTTGACATGTATTTCCCCAAAGAGAAATGCCTGGTAAGAGGTTTGGAGTCTTTTGTAGCTCTTATTTCATATTGCTACTTCCCATTTGCTTCATCAACCCTCTGAGGAGACATAATGAGAAAAAATCTCCTGGAAGGAAAAGGAATTATCCCTGAGATTTGAAATCTTTTTGTGGGTAAGAGAAGTTTTTACCTACCTGCATGGAGACATTGCTTGCTCTTAGCTGATCACTACATGAATTCAAAGTTGTGGTAAGAGCTCAGGCTGTGGAGTTAGCCAGGCACGGGTGTGAGTCTGACAGTTCACCTCCCTGAGACTCAGTTTCCAGATCCAAAACATGCATAAAATAATGCCTGTCTCATTGTGAGTGACATGAAGCTTCAGTGAGAGAACATGCTAGGAGACGATTAATTGGCCTAGGCCTGGCTCACATTCGCTGCTCAGCGAGTGCTTGCTGCTGTGACTTGCACCCATAGAGCTTATGACTTGTGTTTCATGCAGAGCTGGCTGATTGTTTCCCAAATCCTTGGGCTCTAGGAGTCACCTTGGGACTGTTTAGAAACTCCTACTCAGTGTTCTTCTGCCAGGAGAACGTTCTAAGCAACAATACAGCTCATTCTGAGGTCTGTACCTGAGTGAATATTGGTCGTGAAGGGTCCTGTGACTTCGACTCCCCCATAAGAAAAAGTAATTTAGGGCTAAACCTAATGGGAGTATCAGCCATGTCTCTGTAGCAAACTTAATGCCATCCTTTCCTGGAATCATACTGTTTGTTTGGGTTAACAAAGGGAGAATTTGAGAGGGATGTTTTCCTTTTAATCTGTAGTTCTTTAGCTTGAATAAAATACCCTTAGCAAAGCTGGTGGGTAAGAATTTTAAGTTATTTGGGTTTTGTGAAAAAAGTTTACACCTTTCACATTGCCATGACATTAATGAGAATCTTTACCTTACAACCACCTAGTTTTAAAAAGTCAGAGCAATGTCAATGAAAGGTGGGCCTTAATTTTTTTTTTTCTGTTTCCCTTCTTCATTGTCACCATCAGCCCCTTTAACTGTGTGTGTGTGTGTTTTTGGATCAATAATTTGTCATTCTTTTTCCAGAGTAGGTATCGTATAAATAAACCTTCCTCTTATGGAAATTTCAGTGGAACTTCTTTTAAATGTGATGTGTTATTTCATTAGTGTATTTAGTGAAGAGTCAAAATGTGTGTGTGTGTGTTCTACTCTAATTTTTTTAAATTTTTTAATTTTTTGGTTTTAAGGAGCTTAATTTCCTCACCCATTGACTCCTTCCTATTGAGGTCCAGTGGCAACTTTTTTTTTACAATTGTTCAGTAATATTCAACAAGAGATATGGAGACTCTCTTACCCTGTGTTTCTACTGCTTGATGAACTGAAGCTCTGAGAAAAATCACTGTCCCCCAAGGAGACTGACAGGTTGGAGTGGGAGCAAACCCAGTCCTCTGGCTTCTCCAATTTCTGCAGCAAATTAGCAAGAAGCCTGATGAGATGGCAGTGACGGATTTCATCTTGTGTTCACCCTCCCCAGAGGAATGCTTGTGAGGGATCGGAAGGTTTTGTTTCTGTTGTCAGTGTTCATTTCATTGGTGGTTTCAGTTGCTACATATACGTGGTTGATGCTCTTCTAGATTTAGTCCTATTGCTTGTTTTTAAGGAACATCTCCCTACTGGGGAGTCTGTCTAACTCACAGGGGCCCTTCACTGTGAATTTTAATTCATATACAAACCTGAGAGCAGTTTGTACTGTTAGTGAGCACTTGTCCTGGGCAAAGGAATTCCATGAATGACCTGTGACTCCACACTCTGGGGACCTTCTGCTGTGGGACTGCATTCTCAATGGCGGCTTTGTGAACATAGTAGATCCCTTTTAACTTTGTAAATCTCTGGGCCAATCAAATCACCCCTTCCAGAAAAAGAATTTGTTCTGTTACCTTACCCCCCAAAGAAGTCAAGGGTCTAAATATTTATCATCCTCAGTGACACCTCATTTCTCCTTTCATCACCAGACCAAATGGTAGGAGGTGTTCTGCTTGATTGTATTTTCACAGTTTTTCCTCTGAGGCTTCCCTGCATGTTGTTACTTGATCTTTTTGACTTGAGTGCCCCATAATCCTATAGGGCCACTCCAACGTAGGGTCAGGCAAATGGCAAACATGCTGGTCAAGTGTTGGGCAGGTTTAAATGTGATTTCCTTTTACTTTTTAGTGTTTTGGGAGTTTCAGTTTTTTAAACAACTGATTTGAGTTCAGACACAGGACAAAAAATTGTCCCCGTCATCTGCTATTTATGTTCTATCAAGGAAAGTATTTTCTTAGCCAGAGCATTTACTTTAGTTACCAACTTCCTTCATAGTTTTTTCTTAGTAAAATTCCTCTGAGGGAATAAGTATATTATCTGCTTGCATTCATTAGTCTTTCTGAAAGCGTAACGATTGGATTTTTGAAACTCAAAAATAGAGAAATTATGTTCTGACTCAGGTTATAATTTTAGCTTCTCCTTTCATCACCTCCAACCCCAAAATGGACAACTTACAACACTCTGGTATTTTGGTATGACCATATATTGGGAGAACAGTGTGAAATAACAAAGCTTTTCTAGAGTTGATAAAGTTTGCTCACTTGACAAGATACCTGTATTTTTTGTTTACTTTAAAGACTCATGTTAAAGTGAAAAACCTCACTTTGAAATTTTCAAAACCATCTAAGAATTTAGTAGGTGTGATTACTCTTTCAAGATAATTCTCACACATGAAAGCTCTGTTTGCCATTGTTAATGTAAAAGATTAGCTGCCTAAAAATTACAATTAATGTTTGCCTGATCACTTAAAAATTTTAAAAATTTTAAAAATTTTAGTCACTTCAAAAATTTTTCTTTTCAGTCATTTTCTAAAGAGAACCCCAGAAACTGCCAATTATTTGGGGGACAATTTGAAAAATTGAAGATTTAAGGGAGGAGTACTCAGAATGGCTAAAGTAGTTATACACACAGAATCACATCCCCACTGTGCTCGCCAGAGTGCCCAGTCACAAGTGGGCAGGTGTCACGCCAGGGCAGTGAACCTCGTTGTTTATTGTCTGCTCACTCAATTGATCCAGCGGGCAGAGCCTGTGTAGAGACATACAGTCTCTTCTTAATAAAGCTCCACCTGTTAGGAGGAGGACTTACCCTTGACTTTTAGTCTTGGGAGGTTTTTATCTTTAGGAATGATGGAAGTCTCAAATCAAATCAGTGCATATTATTGAGAAAATGAAACTGTATCTGTAACACCTGGGAGGACTGAGGAGATGTGGTGTAACAAAACAAAGCTTACCATTGTGCCAGAAAAGATCAGTCCAATGGCCTGATGGCCAGGGAGCTGGGTATACCAGCTGTGGGAGTGAGCGCAGCACATCCTGTGACTTGCTGCTTGAAAAGCTGGGGTGACTGGACTTGCATTATCTCAGAGCGCTGAGGTTAGAATCACTATATATTCAAATTCTGTGAAATAAATAAGACTCATGTGCAAAGGTCTTTGCACCAATGTAATAGCGCTCATGAAAATAGATACTTTTTTCTAAACTTTGCAATGTTATTTGAAATCTAACATGAAAGATAATAATAATTGTACAATTATCCACTGTTATCATTTGAAAATACTTTGAAAAGTGAAATTCTAGAACTTCCTCAGAATGCTTTTTCCACCAGATCACAACCTTAGATGAATCGGTTTTGATTAAGTGAATTAAGTTGTTGAGCTGTGAAGAGAATATCATTGTAAGATTGTCTTGACCCAGAAATCCTCAGTTTGTCTCCATTTATGGTATCAAATGTCTTGATATTTTTTTTCAAAAGAACTACCTAAGCACTTTGTCAATTAAATAAAAACATGTAAGTATTTGGGCCTAATAAGTTAGCTGCTATTTGAAAAATAATACATAAATTTTAAAAAGTTTTCTCTTCATAAAATCTATTTCATTTTAAAATAACTGCCATCATCTACTGGTGGGAGGTAGCTACCTGTTGGATACTGCACAGCTTCTCAAACCTTGACATTAGATTGGACACCCCCACTCATTTTCAAATAATACTTGACTTTTTTATAGCAATTTTGAAAACTACAGTTTCACAAAGATACATTAGCATCACAAAGAATGTAATGCAGGTTAATGGTAAATTTAAATTGAACTAGAAGCTTGCACATTGTTCAACATTTCGTTATGTTTTCTTTGAAAAATCAAAATACCATTTCTTCCTGAGAGTTCACTGTAGCTCTCCTGGGCAACAAGGCCTGCAGTGTGGGAATTCCTGTCTTAATCTCTACTATTATCTATGATTAATTCAGTTGCCTGTAGTTGCCTTTTTATTTAACTTTAGTGGCATTATCAAAATATTGGTCCCTATTGTTATTTAGTTTGTGACTGTTAAACTAAATAACAGTCACAAACAGTTTCAGTTACATGAAACAACAGTTTCAGTTACATGAAACAACTGTTATTCAGGGAGTTTGTGACTCCCTAAATTTTGGTGGGTGACAAAAACTTTTAAGGTCCGCATCTTAGAAATTCAGATTCATTATGTCATGGGTGAATGGGTAAAAACTCTAGTCCTTTTGAACAGATTAGCCTGGCAGTTCTAATACATATGAAGATATAAAGCTTGAGAACCCCAGAATTCCATCACAAATTCCTGCAATTTGGGAACCACATTGTTTTTCCTTTAACCCTTTCTGATTCCTATAGGGTGACATAATGTACGTTTGGTAAATTTTCACTGCATTCAAAGTATTATTGCCCTGTGCTTCACTTCTGTCTCCTTCCCGATTTCTCTTTTGCTCTATCTTTTAAAAGGAAAAAAAAATGAAAAAAGAAGAATTGAGTCTTAGGGTTTTGTGACTTTGCAAGCTGCTTGTCCATTCTTCTCCAGTCTATCCAGTGCACACAAATCCTCCCATCTTATTAAATCAGTCTGCTGTATCTTCTAGGACTCACTTGGTGCATTGTTTCTACATTTTCTTCTGTAATTTTCTAAGTAGGAACAACTCTGGAATTGGGAGGCTTGAAAAAAATGTATGTGTGTTTTGCTAGAAGAGACTTAGATGATTATTTAATACAGTGCTCCCATTTTAGAATTGAGAAAACATGGAAGAGAGGTGCCCAAGCTCCCTTCAAGTGAAAAGCCAAATCCAAAAGCTTATCCCCTAGCTCCTTGCCCAGGGTTGTTTCCACTCCAGGCCCACCTGATCTCGGGGTGGGGGCTAGGGGTGGGTGCAGTACTAGATCATCATCCCATCTGGGGGTAGAGGGTGGTGGTGGTACTGGATCAACTTTTCTAAGTCCCACAGGTTAATTCTGATACATAAGGAGGACTGAGAGCTGGGCAGGGCAGTTTTCTTTGCTCACAAAATTATCCTGTTTGTTATGTTAAATATTACTTTGTGATTTTTTTTAGTCAGTACTTAACAGATTTCATTTCCTTTTAAATGTTTGAATTTCAGTTTCATGTAAATTTACAGACTTGTGGAACATGGACAGTTTAAAGTCACTTGATTTTTTTGTGGTTTAATGGGAAGAACTTGGCAAAAGAAAGGCAAAACTTAAGAGCAGGAAAAACTATCAGCATTATCATAAAAGGAAGAATCTGTCTTTCTGGAAATTTGTAAGTTATATTCTCATCAGAATGCGAATGGACTTTGAACAGCATTTCCCTGTTGTTCCCATTTTCAGAGCCTCTTTCTTCTTCCGGGTTCCCTGCTGGGTTCTGAAAGGTTGGGGCTACCTCTGTTCTGACTTGGTTGGGGGTGGGGGGGGCATGCATTGCTTTAGCAGAGGCACTGACACCTTCACCTCAAAGCAGTATTGGAGTAAAAACAAGAATCACAAGAATTCCCGAAGGAAGATCAGTAATTTTTACTGTGCTTGATCACATTTTCTGGTATAATTCAGAAGAGAAGAGTTAAGACCACCAGATCCAACAGATGAAAGGAAAACTGGGTGCATTGAGACTCATGAAAAATACTTTTGAAATTTTGTGGTTCCCAGGGCTACTTCATTCAGATATGCAATTATATTTTCATGCCTTTGTGTTTCACTCATTTATTCAGCAGGGTTAAAATCTCTGAGAGGTCTTCCTTCAGGTGCTTTTTATCTCCTGTGAGATGATACAGAACTGTGTGATCTTAAATGGGTTTGTGTTTGCTGGAAGTCCAGCTTTTTGTAATGAGAACCCTTCTTTATTCCTTCTTTCTTGAGAACTAATCTTGTAGCTCTTTCTCTTTTCAGTTATCTCAATTTCAGATATTTGTCTGGCTTTATTGTATGCCTCATGATATTTTGAAGGCAAAAAAGAAATGTATGCTTTGGATGTAATATGAAGTTGCTTATACATTATTCTGACTCTTGTAATGTCTTTCTTCAGCATAAGCCAGAATAGTTGGAGAACTGAGTGTCATGTTTTTCCCCTCAATGATGAAGGAATATTATTAGATTATTGTCTAGTATAATCAAAAACAAATTTAACTTAAATCCACAAATAAGAGTGCTATTACTACTTAACATCATTATTGTTAATTTAAACCCCTCTTTCTCTCAGACTACCCTTTGCCAGAAATGCTTAGCAGGAAAAAAAAAAAAAGTTTGAGTCTCCTCTTAGCTTTTCTTTGTCTGGAATCCACTTGAAAGAGGAGCCATTTCAGAGGGAAGGAACACCATCGATTCTCCCTGTCCATCCGCAAAGGCTGCACCCCTTGTCATGCCTCTTGTTACTAGAGGTATTGTCCACTAGAAAGGACATGCAAATTTTGGGCAACAAAAATCTGTCCGCTCACGGTGCTGAGTTGCCCTTAAGCACTGACGTGGCTTAAACTGCATTTGACCTGGTGCTTCGGATTCAAGCCAGTAGGTGACTCATTCTTTCAGATGTTTGTTTTATGCTGCTATAGTTGAAGCAATCTGTAAGAAAAATAGAAAAGCCTGTTGTAAAAATACAGTCTGTCTCCAGGAAGGAGAATCCCTGCGTCCTGCCCGGAGGTGGGATGTCTACACATGGCTTGTCTAACTTGTTTCACCTTAGATCCTGGTTTGAAGCAGTGCTGGAAAATGTCCATTGGGGCATGTGCAGATGGCTTGGCTGATTATTTTTACATTCTTGAGTGTGAGTTTAGAACATGCTGGTTCTAAAGCTTGCTCTCTGGTTACTGAGAGAGCACCATCCACCCCAGTGCATGGGCCAATCAGGTGCCCCATTGGTCACCAGGCTCCCTTCTGAGGGAGAGGAGAGAGCACAGGGCCTCAGGCCCAGGTTAACCCTGTCAGAGGGTTTCTCTCTGAAGTTTGCGGTGTGACATGCAGTTTATAGCCTTTCTTTGGTCATTGGAGACTGTTCACTTTCTATATGTGATTTAGTAATTATGGAAGGTTTGGCTTTCAAGAATCAAACAAAAACTATTGTAAATTGTTCATTTTTTAAATTATCATTAACTTTTGCACTACCTTTTTATGTGCAACATTCTGCTAACTTGTAAATTTGTTTCTTTTCTCTTTCTTGTGTCTTGATTCTTAACTGTCTCAGGGGAACACTTAGGAAAAATTATTGAATCACTCCCCGACAGTGTGGTAAAGGAACTGCTCAAGATTTTTAGAGTTGTGGCTATGAACTTACTGTTCTATGCCAGTTTAGGCTTAGCACCACTATTACTTTATTACAGATTTTGATTAATTTGTGAGATGGTGATAGTGTGTCAGATGCTTGTTTTGTGAGCTTTCAGCTGGGTGAATAATAGCTTTTATCTATTGAGCATGTGTCAGGAGCTTTATTTAATCCTCACAAGTCCACTAGACAGCATATATTAGATGTGGTGAATAGCCAGTACTCAGAGAGGCTAGTTAACATACCCAAGACCACACAGCTAGTAAGTGGAACTGTAAGAGCTGACATCTTACTCGTGTCTCCCCCTAAAAACAAGAGGTGGGGGCAGAGGTACTACGCTACATGGTTCTTCTGTCTCTCTACACACATATGTGTGTTTGTGTGTGTGTGTGTGTGGTTTTTGGAAAAGTCATGACATTTTATTCTATGTTTTTCAAGCATATATATATATATATATATGCTTGAAAAACATAGAATAAAATAGAATAAAATGTCATGACTTTTCCAAATCATATATATATATATATATATATATATATATATATATATAAAAAAGTCCTTCTTTCAGATATCTATATATATAGTTGTTCTTTCAGAGAAGCAGGAGAGCATGAAGCTTAAGAGTAAACTCGACTGCCTGGCTTTCATACCCGCTAGCTCTGAAACCTTGTCCCCAAGCTCCTTACCTTTTTTATGTCTTACTTTCTTCATCAGTAGATAAGGTAGTACCTGTCATATGAGGCTTGAATGAGTACATACCTATAAAATGTTAGAAGAATGATTCATAATAGTGACTATGCTAATTTTTGCTATTACTTTGTTTTTCCTTGAAGATTGATGGGAATGAGAGACCCTCTCCATCCCTCCTCTTCCTTTCCTCATCAGGCAAGTGTCCCAGGTCACCTTGTTTGACTGCTTCAAAGTAGGGAAAGCTTTGAGAAGGTCATAACTGCAGGTTTGCGGGTGAGGCCTTCTCAGGTGTCTGGCCCAGTGTTTGCTCTCTGGGATGTGAATGCAGCTCCTCGGTTCTCCTGCACATACTTGGTGTAGGCACTCTCTGGTCTGGCTGTGTGTTCTCCACAAATGTGTGTGTCCTCCGTGTCTACCACATGTGCTGCTATAAATACGTCATTGCCTATTCAAGTGCTGATTTAGTATCTCAGCCTGTTGTCCATGTGTTTCAGCCAGCATTGCCTCAGTGGTATGTATGTGTGAGTGCATGTGTATAAAATATCTAATATAAATCATGTGCTCCTAGAAGCAAAGACCAGATCTGTGAGGACCTTATAGAGCATTTTTATAAAAGTGTTTTTATCATGAAAATGTATGATAACGGGAGCATTAATGGGAGATATACCAGAAGGAGATATACCAAAAGCTCATATCAGCTTTTAAGGTTCCAGACCCCACTGTCTTCAACCAGAAAACTACAGGTGAGGGGAATATGTCCCCAGGGATCTCAAGACCTTGCCCTCTTGCTTTTAGCTCTTCCCCCTTCCTTAATGCAGGGAACCTGGAGGGCTTATTACCCATCCCACTTCAGAGCAGAGATAGGTTTTTCCTTTGATTCCTCCTAGGCAGAGAGGCATTGGATATTCCTGATGCAGTAGTGAGGTTCCCTGGGAAAGGACTCCCTGTGATGAGGAGTGATGGCCACATCCTTGGGCAGAAGCTGGCAGTGAGCTGTAGGAGGCTGTTCCCAGCCAGAAACCCTCAGCGGTGGAGATTACGCACACATTGCCACAACCAGGTGTGAAAACTGCCTGTTGGTTTTTGTTTTCTTTCATTCGGGTAAAATACACATAACATAGAATTTACCACCTTAACATTTTTGAGTGTACTGCTGAGTGGTGTTAAGTATGTTCACACTGTTGTGCCACAGTTATCATTTTCTATCCGATGAACTCTTGCAAAATTGAAATTCTATGCCCATTAAACAGTAAATCCCTATTCCTTACTCCCCTCCACCTCCACTGAACCCACCCTTAGACTTTATGTCTCTATGAATCTAACTACTTTCAGAACATTGTATAAGAGGAATCGTAACAGTATTTGTCCTTTCATGTCTGGCTTATTTTACTTAATGTAATGTCTTCAAGGTTTATTGGTATTGTAGCATCTGTCAGAATTTACCTCTTCTTCATGAGTGAGCAATATTCCATTGAATGTATATGCCACATCTTGTTTCTGTACTCATCTGTCCATGGGCATCTTGCTATTGTGGAAAGTTCTGCTCTGAAGTTGGGTATACTGTCTATTGGTTTATTTTCTGCTCGGGCAGTTGGCACCTGGGAATAGAGTCTATTCAGACTGGTTGGGTAAAGGAGACTCTGCACAGTTTTGAATTTTTCAATTCAAAAAAGAGCAACAACCTGTATTTCCAGGTGACGTCTAGCTGAGTATGTGTTTATGTACCTGAATTTTTCACTAAGTTGAGAGTAATTGGAGAGAACTTAATGTAGAAGTGAAGAAAGCAAAAGATGTTCCGAAAGAGTCAGTTTGGTATATATTTATGCAACTTTCCTAGTGGGAAAAGAATGGCATAGTGCAGAAAATATATGCTGTTTATTTTGAGAAATTTAAACCCTACAGGGGACAAACCCAAGTTAGCTCTTACTATATGAAACCACAAGAGTGTCTTTTAGAGAAGAATTCCTGCAGAATTGCAAGGCTCCCTTCTGCAGTCAGAGCCTTCATTCTCCCACTCTGGGGAGGGGTTGTGTGTTCTGTCCTTCCTGAGCTGTTGTATTAGAATACCCTGCCATCTCTGAGTACTTCTGGTTTCTTCCAGACTTCCCTGGCTGGCATTCTACAGCCATCTATGTAACTTCTGTTTGAACTCTGTCAGTCTGTGTTATTTGTTAAAAAGAATATTATACTATTTGCTAATTCAAGAATATGTATTCTTGACCACTGTGAAAAGACCACCAAATGGAAATGATTTGAAGGGAACCATTTCATTTCAGAAACTTCCCAGATGTTGTGCACAGCGCATCCCTCACAGCTCTCCTGTGCTGGCGCACCGTCTTGGATTCAGTTAGGAGTCAGTCTGGCAGACCATCCACCATATGTTCTTGCCAGTTGTGTGTACCCAGATAGAACCGTAAGAAAATTTGAAGAATGTGCATGTCACCCTTTATTTTTTTCTATCCAGTTTCTGTGTTAGCTCAACTAACCAGCTTCCTTTGTGTTTAAGTCTTTACAACACTAGATTCCCAGTGACTTTTTCACTCCTCACTTCCCTTGCACAACACTCTTTTCATAATGTTAATTATCCCACGAGACTGTTTCATTTAACAGTTTCATTCGCCAAAAGAAAGAGGGCAGAGGTTATGATGTTAAGGATTACAGGGCAAAGAAGAGCACCATCATTTCCTTTGCATTCATCTCAGAATTTACTTTTAATTTAACATCATGCTGTTTCTATCCCAGCTATTCTGACTTGCTTTTCTCAGATGATTTCATTGAAAAGCAATGACAAATTATGACTTGTCCTTTCTGCTAGACTCTCAACAGATAGTTTATTCCCAAGTGTAAACATTTTAGTAAGCCTTTTGTTTAGTGACTCATTAATTTGATGAGGAAAATGTCCTAATAAAGATAAACTGTAAACTGTTTCAAAAGCTGCAAAGGGAAAAATGTTAGGGCCTGGTAGGTCAACTACTTCCCCTGTCTTTGCATTTCATTTGATGCTTGGTCATGGGAACAAATTGGTCTTTCAGGGTTATGTCCTCATCTTAATATTTTCTATAAATTTAAACATACCCACCATGTTAGGTGTGTTTTACATCCTTGGAGTGACTTTGTGTGTGGACAGGATGATTTTATAAAAAATGATAGATCTGATTTCCCTCTTCCAACCACAAACAAACACATTAAATTTGTCACTAGGTTAGCATGAAGAAATACTTAATTTTTACTAGTAAATATAAATGTCACAAACTTCCCAGGTGTAAAGGGTCCAAGGCTTGAGAGACTAGGAATCCTTCTTAATGTAAGCCTGTGGTTACATAAGGCATAATCTGCATTATCCATTTGCATAAAATTTTCTGGAGACCTTATTCTGACCTTTCAGCCTACACAATTTTATTAAGACTGGTGTTCCTGCACGATGTAACTATTTCTAGGATGTAACTGTTTCTGTGCCTGTTTAATGAGTTTATTCTGTGTAAAACACTTTTCATAGCAAGAGTATAATGATCTTTGTTAGAGCTAGGAATAAATATCATAGATATTTTAAAAACAAATGCCCAGCAACTTTGCACTTAAATTTCTAGAAACAATTATATGAGTGGTTCTCAACTTTTTCCAGCAGAAAAACCTAGTTGTAATCTGGGGGGTGGGAGGGGGGAATCAGTAACACTCATTCAAACTTTCTTTGATAGAAACTTTACTTGTAGTACTCATTAGTCATAAAAATGTATAAAGAAGGCAAAAATTCAATACAGTTAGTGAAAAGAAAAAATCAAGAGGCCAGGTGAATTGACTGTGAGGCTCCAAATACAGGATAAAGAACTTGGATTTTCTTTTACTTACATAATCAATTCATGCCTTTATCTAAGTTTGTATCTCCTTTCTTGCTAGTATTGTAAAAAGGAAATATAATGATCCAAAGGTAGCCTTTCATTATCATATACCTTTAAAATGATTGCCCTTTTTTTTTTTCTTATTACCTACCTTGTAGGTCCTCTAAGACCATACCTCCTCCCCACTTCTCAAGTGACCTGGACCAAGGGAGGCACTAGGTATAGTACAGCCATGAGTGTGAAAGTATGTGCATTTGTACAATCACGTCAGAGCGTTTCGTAGCAGTCAAGTTTCATGACAGATACATTTTAGTAAGATGTCTTTCTAACTATGTAGACTTGGAGATGCTCTTCATAAGGTGTGGTCTTGAATTTTACACAGATCATGTTCTGCAGTAATAACCTACAGCAGCCAGGTTTAATCCTGAGTCCCTTTGACCTGGCGTTATAGTCCATACACCAGTCCTCTGTGTAGCAAGAGCTGTGTGGATGGCCAGCATGCACCACTCATTCGCATGCATCAGGCAGAACCTTGGGCTCACAAGGTGAGCCAGCCATGCTGCCCTCAGGGAACCAGCCTGCGGTCTGTTGGAGGATGCACATCAGCCAGCAGTTGTGCTGCTGGGTGGCGAGTGCTGCGCCAAGGTCTCCAGAGGCTGGGCCGTGCAGCAAGTCTGCCCACTTACTCATCATTCACATGAGTACAACTTACGTGGGCAGCCGCATCTTGGCTGCTCAAGACCACGTCAAAAACTTTTGTGTTTTACAAGAGTTTGAACCATCTCCTGCTATATAAATTTGACCGTGTCCTAATTTGTTTTTAGGGAAACCTTTATTATTTTCTATTTTCACAGTACATATCTTAATGGAAATAGCACACTGGAAAGCTTAGTGTGGGTCATTTAGACCCAACTTGATTCCTAGCTACCACGGAAGAGCCTCTGGCCCTTTAAATTCTCATGAAAGGATTATAAAATATGCCGTACAAATTAGGTGGCCACATCAAATGAGATAGAATATGTAAAAATAATTATTAATGCCTCCCCTTTTGTTAGCACACTGAAGTTGAATGCCTGAAAAAAGGTGATTTATTTTGAGAGGTGCCTGATGAAACAAGAAAGAAAGCAGGTTTATTACAGGATGAGTGTGGCTAATATTAAGCATCTTTTATTGTTCCAAGCACTCCTACCCTAGGTGCTTTCTTTACACTTACTCATTTGATCCTCACAGTAACTCCCATTTAGGTGCTATTATTTTATCGTCACATTACAGGTGAGAAAATTGAGATCAGAGCAGTTAAATAACTTGTATTAAGCCTGCTAGTCTGACTCCACAACTCTTGACTGTTGGAATGGAGCTTTAGAGAAGGATATTGATACCTGAATTCTTACAGTTCTTCATTCTTGGAAGATCACTTCTAAGTCCCTTATTGCATTCATTCCTCACAGGGAATGAATAGAAAATGGCTAGAAATTGGATTAGAAAGTTTTCCCAGA
This sequence comes from Scalopus aquaticus, assembly GCA_004024925.1. NCBI lineage: Eukaryota > Metazoa > Chordata > Mammalia > Eulipotyphla > Talpidae > Scalopus > Scalopus aquaticus. Next base: position 68,124 of record PVIJ01000960.1, on the reverse strand, counting down.
AATCTACCCAAAGGACACAAAAACATTAATCCCAAAAGATACATGCACCCATATGTTTATTGTAGCATTGTTTACAATAGCTAAGATATGGAAAAAAACCAGATGCCAAAAAATAGATGATTGGATTAAGAAGATGTGGTACATATACACAATGGAATACTATTCAGCATTCAAAAAAGACAAACACATGCAATTTGCACCAACATGGATGAAGCTAGAAGAGATCATGCTCAGCAAAATAAGCCAGAAAGAAAGAGAAAAATATCGAATGGTTTCACTTGTAACAGGAATATAGGAGAATCAAATAAGAGACATTCAGCAAGGGAGGGGGAGGGAAAGGGCTCACAATGGGGGAGGAAAGAGCACAAGGGACTGTGGTGATGGTTCATGGGTGAATTGGTGGTAGGTAATCTATGGGGAATACACAATAATGTAAAAGATGAATAATAATTAAAAAGTGCTATATATATATATAAAAAGAAAGTTGATTCCCAGAGGGGAGCTGACTTGCCCACAATTAATGAGTAGTATGTGACTGAATTGGTACAAGAACTTTTTCCACCTGATTTTTGTGAGGGTTTATAGAATAAAAGGACAGTTCAAGAGTCCTCTCAAAAAATAATTGCTCCTAAGTTTTTAAAATATGGAACTGACACAGGGAAGTTAATTGAGTTGCTCAAGATCACATGTTGTGCTAGTGGCCTTGGACTGTATTTAGACAGGGCAGATCCAATCCTAGAGCCGCACAGCTCTGAGTGACCCACTGAAAGAGCTGGAATAGCGTAGCTGCATCTCCATTTACTTCCTGGTCCACTTGGACTAGGGCGTGTCCTCATGTCTCCTCTGGCATTCTGAAGCTACCAGGGAGGAACATAAACCAGCACAGGGACCCTCACTTGTCTTCAGCCCAAATTACTACTGTCTAGCCCCAAGGCCTTTTTCTATAGGTGCCAGGGAGGCCACAACCAGAGGGAGATGATAGGATTTGCTTGGGTCTGTGTGCCAAGGATGATACAGAGCCCCTGGGCCGCCGCCTTCCAATGCTAATCAGTTCTCTGCAAAGTGAAGGCTCAGCGCAATTTTAAAGAAAACCAGAGAGAAAAGAAACCAAATAAGGTTGGACCAGAAGCCTCTTAGAATTATGTGGTGTTTTGCCCTGTAGCTGGGGATCCAGTTACAGATGCCTATGATTATGGCCTTTGCAAACAGTTGTCAGAGAAATTCATAAGATTTCCAAAGACTGCAGAAGAGCAGATGTGGAATTAAATTTCAGGCACAGTTACTCATAATGGCTTACATGTGGACTTACAGCATTTAGGATTCAGACCTGAGTTCCTGGGTCCCGGAGGTGTAGAATGCAGAGACAAAAGCAGAAATTGGAGGTGTTAGCCTTTTTGGTGGTCTTTTCCTGTTGAATCACTTATTCTTGGCCCACAGGCCTATAAAGGTGGTGAAATTCTTCCACAATACCTTGCAGTGTCTAGCGTTGCCATCATTTGTCGAGTTGAGTCAGAAGACTCTAATCACTTTCTCTGCCAACAAGTATTAACCCTGCCAGCAGATAGGTTATGGAAAATGCGCATCTCTGTGACCAAATAATTGGCTGTGCCATAGACATTTTTATTTAGTAGTGCTAGCAAAGTTCAAGGTTTTCAGACTTGCCTTGTCTAATATCTTTTATACTATTTATATACAAGAACTGTGATGACTGTAAGAAATACTTTTATTATTTATAATGCAGGACCAGATTGAAAGAATAGGACTAGTTAAAATAATCTATTAGTTTTTAAGCAAAGACTACAGCAGGTCCTCAAATAACTTCATTTCATTCAAAATTGTTGCTTTATAACATTGATGAGAGAAAAAAATATATAGGCTGACTTTGAACCAAACAACCTAATGTGAGGACCTGGTTTCATTTTATGTTGGCACTTTCCAAGAGTTTATTGACAATGTTAAACAGTGAGGACCTACTGCACTAGGTTTGTCCTCAGCTATCATAAAGGAATAAGCTTACTGACTTTAAAAATCTACTGAGAGTTCACTGGGTAACACAATTAATAGGAATATTCCAAGTGTTGGGGCGCGCGCGTGTGTGTGTGTGTGTAATATTTTAGTTCTCATATATTAAGACGCCCTTATCTGCTTAAATTAATAAGCAGAGGACCCTAAATTGAGTAATGGAATAGAATACAAGTATTAACCTTTTCCCTATCAAAGCTGAACATTTGTGCTGTTGTTTGATCCTGTTTATACCTCTGTGTGGGGGAGAGAGGAGCCTGGAGTCACTGTCAGGACATTTAAATATGCTGCGTGAGTGTCCTCTTCACAGACTCGGTTGTCTGAACATGTTGAGGTTTATGGGGGCTGAGATGGGGTAGAGCAGGGAACAGAAGATGAGGAGCCTTTATTGGCTTTCTCAGCAAACAAGGACATTACCATTTCTGTGTTCCACAAAGCTCTTCTGGAAAGTCAGATAGGACAACACTCTCTGCATGTAAGACATCATGAAGATCAAGTGGGACGATGTGAAACCCCAGCGATCGGTATGTGCAAACTGCTTTCTCATAACATCATCTCAGTCCTCACAGCTGTCTGGTAGGTAGCCTGATGATCCCAAATTGAACACAGGGGCAAAGGTTCTTAGAGGTTTGAGTCATTTGGTCAAGAGGAGAGAGAAGAAAAAGGATAATTAGTGACCACTTTTGGTTCAACACATCCCCAAACTTCGAATGGTAAAGCTGGTATATAACCCCAAGAATGTGAACTGTAGGATTTGATGCTCTTTCCTCTCCTTCCATCTCTTCAGAGACATGAATATGGGTAGACATGATCTTGTCATTCCTTCAACTTTAATCTAAGGGTCCATCCTTTTAGACCACTTGCAGGCAGAATGAGAAGGCTATGTACTACTTGTTTGCTGTATAACTCAGGAAAGTTGCTTTATCCATCCCACCTCAAACCCCAGTGTCCCATCTGTAACATGCTGGTGAATAGCCTGTCTCATGTCATTGTTGAGTGTTCCCTGAAGACAGGTGCTGGTAAGTTTGAGCACAGTGGCTGGCACTTCACAGGGGCTCAGTCAATATGGGATGACTATGATTGTTGTCACCGCCAAGGTTCTCAGTGCTTTTAAGGTTTGGCTGCAGAAGGTTCTGTCTCCTGGGACCTGTACGGCTGGACTGTTTACTGAATGAACACCCACTCTCGACCCTCCTAATCTACACACACCCGTGATGGCTTCTGGGAGTTGGGGGTGGGCTGATTGCAGGAAAGGATACCAGCATTTGAACTTTTTTCATCATCTGTTTTTCATTAATTCCACACATCCCACTTCAAATTTTCCAGATTTGTTTTATCTCATCAAGCATTGGCAACATCTGGGCTTACGAACTTATGCCCACCTCCACACCTTTCTAAAGCCATTGGCGCTCAGTCTCTATCCAGAGCTAATCTTTTAATTCATCCTTTAAAGATTTGTGGAACATTTTTATCCAAGAAGGATCAAATGCTCTATGTCCTCTAACATCATTTAACTGGGAGTTGGAGAGTATCATCTGGTCTCATTTCCGAGAAGTAGGTAGAAACAGGCCCGAGAGAGGACCCAAAAGCTAAAATCATACTGCTTCTCTCAGGTTTGTGGTGGATGAGGGGTATTTTCCAGCAAATGATTTTTTCCTTCTCTTTATCTTCCTTGAGAAGGTTTTGTTGTACTTTTTCAGTTTTAACGCAAATTTTATGAAAATCTTAGATAGCTCATCTGCTCCCATCCCCAGTTGACATCTTCTTGAGCTGAGAATGACGGCTACTTATGCTGTCCTTCCAATCAGTTGCTTGCCAAGAGCTCAGAACCATCATTTCAGCCAGATGGTTTCTTCATAAACTCAGACTTCACATCCTTTATTTAGCATCTAGAAGAAAAACCATTTTAAGAATGATCACTCCTTTTAAACAAATGTTAAACCTTTGCTGTTAAACTTAGTGAAAATTTGAATGGGGTGGGAACAAAATAAGATCCCTTATTTTTAATTCTCAGATCCTTGTTTATACAAAGAGATCCAGGGATGAAGAAGTAGAACCACTCTGAGTTGAGCTAGATGACGATAAATAAAAACATTGAAAACTTTCATCTAGTCAGTTATTTGCTTAGTTGCTTATTTCCTGCTACTGCTAATTGTTGGGCTTTTTCTACTATCACCACCCCTCAAACATCTTGCTTCTGATTCCTGTAGACAAGAAACTTCCAGTGACTTGCTTGTTAGCTTTTCATTCAACTGCAGATTACCTTAATAAGATAGACCAAGTCAGAATATAAATGAAAAGGATTTGATATAAATGAATTCCACAGTGCAAAATTTCCAGACTTCTACAAATCAATCCATCCAATCAGTCAGCAAGAGTAAACTCGGAACTCATGGTGGTCGTTGTGACAGATGCAACTTTCTGTTTGGCTTTGTCTGGAAACCCGAGAGGATTCTGATCAGGGCTCCAGTTGGTTGCACTGGTTTGACCCACAAGACAGAGAAGTATCCGGACAACTAACAGAGTTATTGGGTACGTCACAGGCCCTGGGAGAATTGTTATGTTTTGCTTGAGGGCCTTTTTCATCTCTTTCTTTTGTGGATTCAAATTCAAAGGGATGGAGGAAAAAAAAAAAAACTTCACTGTTGTACTGAGTTTGAGCTACTCTTCACTAAGGTGTGCTGAGTGTCCCTTCTCAGAAGGGTCTGCTTGAATGTGATACTCTTCCTGTTCCTGGTCCGTAGCTTCTAGGTGGCAGAGAGCTCACCTGGAGCCCCCATGGCCCTTGTGTGTGTTATGGATGCATCGGTGTTAGTTTTGCTTTGTTGCAGAACAGTTGGCTAGGAGCAAGCATTTGACTGGGGACCTAGAGTTTTAGGTGAAGTATAGTGAAATGGTGTCAGAAGCCTGAGACGCGTTCTGCCCAAATGAGTCCTAGAAGACATTTCCCAGAGAAAATTGGGAGTAAAGCCAAGTCATTCGTCTCCCATAGCTCCCTCCCTCCCCCAGCCCCTATCTCTTACTAAAGTGCCAGTCCCAGGGTGAAGGGAAAAAACCCTGAAATTCTTAGGACCCCACTGTATGTGTATGTGTAACTGCCCAAGTCCCCAAGCAGTGGTAAACGTGACTGTTTGAGACAGGATTTCCAAAGCCTCCACACCACAAATCTTCCTTCTTGCAAGAAAAGGAAATTATCAACTAAACCCAGATTGTAGATGCCCAATTTCAACTGTAAAACCCTACAATGCCTCTGCCAGTGAAAGCCTGGACCTAGCGTCATATGGACTCTAATTGGCAGAAAATGCTTCCCACTCCCCCTTCTTCCTGACCCTTAAGTCAGAGTTTTTTTCTCCTCTTTCACTGCTTTTGAAAAACACATAATATTCCTTTTATTCTCCTTGTGATTGACATCTTGTTTTTGTCACAAGTTAATGTGCTGGCATTTCCTATATTTACACTGATCCTCTAAAAAAGGTGAATTGCAAACAACCATGCCAGTCAGGGGAGTATAATTACTGTCTTTCAGATGCTGTCCAAGTTCTTGAGAAACCATTAGAACTTGATTATCTTGGTGTTTGCTGGTTGAGGTAAAGCCAACATCTGTACTTGTCTTTCTTTCCCAGAGGGCATGACAAGAAAAGAGAAAGAGATGAGTTCAAGGAATTATAAACAGAGTTTTCATTAGGTTAACATTTGGGGTCAGGTAAACATCTCTTTTGAGTTTCATTGAAAAATTCCAGAAGGCCAAGGGCAAAATCTCCAGAAGTTTCTTTCAAGGAGTGTAGCTCAGTGGAATGTTCACCTTGAAAAAAAAAATTTCACAAAAAGCGTGCATGATGTTGCTTAGAGGAGTCTTAAAAATCCAGAAAGGATACCCCCCCTTCTCCAAATAAAGTCCCCCTCTCACTTGGGAAGTGTGGCAGACCTGGGGACTACTGCTCCCACTCCTTACCTCCACTCCCGACTAGGGGAGAGTTCTCCTTGCATATGAGCTGCTTTCCTCTCAGGAGCCATGGAGTCATTTCTTAAGCTTGTGAGTTTGAATTGTGGAAGCAGATCCCTGTGACACATGCAGACTCATCGGAAGTGGAGGAGAGCAGTGTGACCATCCTTCATAAACCAGGGACATTTCCAGTGTCTGTGGTGTAGTCTGTTGTTGAACTCTTGATTGTTCACTTTGTGGTGTTCCATTTCCAGTATTCAAATGGCATCTTTAACAAGAGGTAAGCTCTTGTTTAACTTAAAAAAAAAATAGTTGAGAAAAATAGTCTCCTTTGACTCTGAAGGAAATTAAACCACAAGTCAGATGACCAATGGAGACTGTGAAATTTCTGTCCAGGAGATCTTCAAAAGTGGAACATAAAAGTTAGGTTACGTAAGTCAGTCTGGTTGGAGGCTAGTCAAGATGGCCTCTTAACAGGGCCTCCCTGGTGGTGCAGTGGTTAAGCGCTGCGCTGTGGCGCTGTCGACAACTCGAGTTCAACTCCCGGCCAGGGAGATTCCCACATGGCGCAGCAGACCTCTCCTCCCTCGCCTGCTGCTCCCCTCAGCAGTGTATTTCGGTCGATCTGCCTGTTCTGCTCCCTGCTCTGTCTCTGGTGAATCCTCTCACCACCCCACACCTCTGGCCTGTACCCAGCTTGTATGCATAAATAATCTTTAAAAAAAAAAAAAAAAGATGGCTTCTTGCGGACTTCCAAGTTTATAAAGCAATTCATGTTTTATAAAACAATTCATGTATCCTTAGAGCACAAAGAAAATCAGTGCTTTGTTGCATTGTCCTATTTTTAAAGTATTTTATTCAAGTAACATGAGTTTATAACACTCAGTATCTCTTGACCTTTTAAAAATTCTCCCCATGCCTTGGAAATGGCTCTCTCATTTGCGTTGTGTACTAATGTTGCTTGTGGAAATTTAGGAATGAGTGGGAGGGAGGAAATAAGAGGAGTTGTCATTTTTTTCTTAGAAGATGCCATTCAGTCTTTTCAGAGGATGGCACCAAGAGGACACTTGGCTTAGACAAGGCTGACTTGACTGAGCATATTAACAAATTCCCCAAAGAATTGTACTTAGCTTGAGGGCACTTCCTGTAAAGAACTATTGCATTATTGAATGATTGAGTTTGTTGGCTTTAAATAGCCTATAAAATGCAGAGGTTGTTTGGTTCAATGTCACTGAAAGCTATTGCCTTTAAAATGTTAAGAAGATTGAAGAGAGATTTTTAAGTCATCTGGCACCAGTACAGGTCTAGAATGACAAAAATTAAAAAGTCAAAGAAAAGGTTCTTTGTGGAATGCCAAACCACAGTGAACATAGTTCCTGGTCACTTGTTGAATTTCTGGTCTTCCCGGGGCTGTCTACTTGTGCAAATTGCACATTCTCTATCCTGCCACATAGTGACAACCCAGTTTCCCTTCCACCCATTGACATTAAAGAGTCACAGTTCATGGACTTGTGAGCACCTGTAAGAAGGACTTGGTCTTGTAGGGGAATGGGAGAAATTGAAAACCATAATAGGAAAGCAAAGGTAAAATTGGAAGTTCTATACTTGACAGCCTTCTCTCTCCCTCCCCTGCCCTCTAATATAAGAAAACTCTTTTTCTTCTTTTTTAGCAAAGATTTATCTTAGCAATTGCATTAGGAGGTTAATGTCTTCAGTGACTCTTTCTGCAGTTGTCCAATCAATGCTAAATGGATGTAAGACGTTTTTCCCCAGGACTCTAGACACTTAAATATATTATCTTCCTTTTGGTTTTCTTCTCTTTGTCTTTTTTGTTTTTCTTTTATTTTCCAGGGCAGGCAAAAATAAAGCCGAGATCTCTAAGCTGTAACATTTGGTTTTAGTACTGTTTTCTTTACTTGTTCCATTTAAAATGAGACACATTCATTAAAATAAGACCCTATGTTTTTAGTTCTTTCTCTCTTTTAACTTTCCTTTTATTTGAAGTTAGTTCTGCCATGTGGTGGTTTTCAAAATGTTTGTTTATTTACAGTGAAACCCTTTCCTTCAAATGAAATCTTGTGTTTAACCCTAATATATGAAACAGATAAATTGCAGCTGTTCTGGGGGGAGGGGAGCTATATTCCTGGCCTCCTCCTGTACCCTGGTTCCCAAGGCAATTTTGAGTACCTGGGCCCCTTCCCAGCCCCCGAGAACCTGGTCTTTAATCCCTGGTGTGAACAGGATATGGAGGGAGGCCTGGCTTATTGTCCTTGACCCTGCCACCAGAACTTTCTTGTCCCTTCTCCTTTCTGGATTCTGTGGTGAAGTGATGACTTTGCACCAGGTCTTCTTTGAGGTCCTTCTGCCCTGACCCCCAGTGTTTCTTAGCTCTGCATAGACAGCACTACATAGAGGCAATGAGATGCTTGGTGAAAGGGCTGTGCACAGCCAGAGCAGAGGGCCTGGCTCAGGGAAGCATCAGCCTGTTCTAGCATGAATGTTCTTTAGTTCACACATGTGAGAGCTCAGGAAGCAAAACTGCTACATCCACAGAATTGCCTCTCAGGAAAATGTTTTCCTGAGATTTCAGTGAGGCATCTGTCACCCTCTACTACAGCAGAATCTTGTTGGAGAAAGAGATTTAAGCCAGCGGTTGGTTGTTGTTTACCATTGATTTTAGTCAATTTTGGGGGTAAGTGGTTAGCTACTAATAAATAAAAAACAATTTTCCCTTACTGGACAAAATTATGTCCTATCACTTTTTCTGTATTAGTTAGGAAAGGCATCTGAAGCTTAGTTAAAAAATCTGCAGCCAGTTAGCACATTTGCTTAGAGAACGGGGATGGTGAGGCCAAGGTTAGGTCACTCTGGGCTTGTTAGCTGGGCGGGGCTCTGTGGCCAGACTGTACTTTTAACCCTGACCAACTGCCTCTCACATGTGTGCCATGGGTCACAGGGAAGGTCGGAGATCGTGGAAGGATAGTTGAACTCGGCTTTCCTCCTGGGAACTAATAGGGCCTTTGTTCTAGTGTAGGAGGGGTTGGCATGTCATCCTGGTGGATGGTGGGTTCTCTGCCTACATCTTTAACAACTGCAAAGAAAACCTGAAATACTCCCTGTGAACCAGTCTCAAATCCCGCTGTTGGTGGGTCTCTTCTGTCTAAAAATTTAATTGCTTACACTAAGTTAGAATAAAGATTATTGAGGTAATGCACTATAGTTCTGGTCATAAACAGTCCCCTCATTTTTGGGAATTGAGGGAGGGCTGGCATTAGGAGAGAAATTTGCCTCTGTTTTAACTCTTAAAGCCCATTTTTCTCCAGTTTTCAATTCTTTATTTAGCTAAACACCATTTTATAATCAAAATTTGACACTTTAGATGTTCATCTGTAAAAGAATAGCGTACTGGAATCTTATGAAAGTTGTTTAGAAAAAAATAACGGGATTGCAATGTATATAATTCCCATAGAGAATAGTTCTAGATGAATAGATGTTTGCTATTAAGCATAGAACATTTTCTCCTGTTTCTTACCATAAATGCAGTATTGGCTAAGGCCTTAGTGGGATTTCATCTTTGCCCAGGAAAGCAGTTAGTTGAGTTACAATTTGTTTTCTTTTTTCTTTTTTTTTTTTTAATGAAAAATAGGAAAGACAACTATCTTGAAGTGAAATATTTCAAATACCTTTTTGATGAGCAAAATACTTGTCTTTATTATACAAAATTCAAATATTACAGAATTATAAAACAAAACCTCTTCATCTTTGTACTAGCCAGCCCCCACAGCAGTTACCTCAAGATACTTTTGAGCCAGTTGTGAGTGGGCATAAAGTTATTCTCAGTCACTAAGAACTTATGTTGAACTTCTTCCCCCTCACAATTAATTTGCTCTAGGGCAGTGGTTTCCAAAGTGTCTTCACAAAATTGTAATTGGAATTCCAGTATGGGGTAGGGAAGGGGATAAAAACAGAGATTCTTGAGTTGGGGCTGAGGAACACTTCCTTTTGCTTTCCCTTCTGCCCTGACTAGAACCCTGGGAGACCCTGGGCAGCACTGTCAGCAGGCTCTGAATACAGCTGCTCCCATGGTTGAGTCAATTGGTGCTGGGATTTCACCTCCTTTCCTCCCTAGGTTTCCTGTTTTGGTCAATATATTATCATCTGTCAGCGCATCATCTGTTCATTATCTGAAATTTACTGAGAACTCACTTCCGTCTCAGGATATTCTAGGTATGCGAGGTCAGTATAGCCCAGACTAAAACATACTAAAACCCTTGCCTTAATGGAATGTACATCCTACTAGACAAACAGCTCACTTAAAAACATCTATATATGTGCCCAAATATCTAGATTTGTCAATCTGTACAGTTGACTGTGGCAGGGTGAGAGCTATGGAGAAAAATAGAGCAGAGTAAGGATGGAGAAAAATAGAGCAGAGTAAGGTGCTGGGGACTAGGAGAGTATGTTAAGTTCTTTTAACTGGGGTGGTCAGAGGAGGAGGTAACATTTGAACTGAGACTTGAATGAATTGAGTGACAAGCCACATAAATGTCTGTGATTGGCAGGGCGGGGGGTGGGTGGTTACCTCTCCCTTTATTAGTCCTTCCTCATCAAAGTCTGAGCCATGTGGTTTTCGTAATGTTGTCCAAGCCACAATTTGTAAATGATACCTAGGAGAGGGATGGATAGACTTGGAATCGTGAGTCACACAAGCAAATAATTATTGCGCAGAGTGGTGGGTGTGACATAGAGCCTTGCCCAGAGGTCTACATGAACTTGGAGAAGATAGGGCTGGGAAGCCGGCCAGGCAAGAGTAAGTTTAGAGAAGGCTTCATGGAAGATGGAGCTTGAATTGGGTCTTGAGCAGTTTCATCTATGGCATTGGGAAGCCTGTAGAAGTGAACAGCTACAGAAGCAGTCACCCTGGGCCTCAATACCGAGCTTTGGAGGACACAGCATCAGATTTGGGATCAAAGTAGATCACAAAAAGAGGGGAGCACAGTACCATGACCTGTGATGGGGAATGGTCAGTAATCTGGAAGCAAGTGAGTTGGGAATAGTCTAAGAGGACCAGTGACATTAATCTTTGAATGCTGCCCTTGGGAAAGGGAAGATAGGAGAAAGAATTTTAGGTTTTCCCTTTTCACCTTTTCCCAGGTACCTCCTTGAAAGCATTCTTCAACCATTTTTTCCTTTCTCTCCTTCCTCCCTTTTTGGATTATTAAGATAGTCGCAGCAAGGTTCCAGTTCTGGGAACTGTTCCAGAAAGCTCTGTCATTTTGGCTAGGAGATCTGTCATTTCTGTTTGGAGAAAGAATCTGCTGTCCCATGCCATCATGAGAGGGCTTGGCTGTGATGTCTGAGAGCTTGAGGGAAGGCAGGCAGGTCTCCGCCATTGCTCTGACTCAGGATGATCCTCTTGATGAGTCTCTTGAGAGAGAGGCAAGAAGGCCATACTGTGGCTCACTGGAGGAAGGAATGAGGGCTCCCTGGATGTGGGTGCACATTAGGAAAGAAAAAGTGTGTCATGGGGACGCTGCAGGAAAGCTCTAGCATCTCCAGATGCAGCCTTAGCTTCATTTTGTTTTTTGCATGTTTGCCTTCATCCTCTCCTATTTGGCCAGACTCCCCACCTCTCCAACTCCTTCTTTAAGTTTTGTTTGGAAGACTTTATCAACATAGTGATTCAGTGATTTCTGTCATGTATAATAGTTTTTATTCTTTAACACTAAATCATTCTATTTCCTTGTGATGTATGTATTCCTCTGCTTAAGTGAGCAGAGTTATTCTAGGAGATTTCGGGAGTAAGTGCCCATCTCATTAAGCCTCACTCCTTAGAGAACAGTGGCCATGCTTTTGTTTTCATTGCGGGGTAGTGGTTGTACTAAATAGGCCTCATGACACGACTCCACTGCCGAGGCATTTTTCGGATTTATTTTTATTGATAAATTATACTGTATATTATTAAGACGTGGCGCTGTCACAAGCTTTAGGAAAATGTTTTATGAAAGGTTCATGTACTCTTCATTTTGTTACGATCCTGTTCAGGGACTGCCAGGAATTGAAATGTTTTTCCTGAACGTGGTAAAAGTTTAGTCCCATTAGTCTCATAGCTTAAGTATTTAAAATGATCAATCCAGAATTCATTCAGAGGCTGTCCTCACTGCTGCTCACATGACATGAGCCTCCCAGCCCCCCCCCCCCCCCCCCCCCCCCGGGAAGATCCCCTTCTTTGGCTCTGCTTCACCAAAATCCTGTTACTTGCTCAGGAATGTCCAATTTTTAGAAAAACTGAAAGTCTTTGGTTATTTAGACTGAAATTTAAGGTACAAATCCACTTGAGAGAGAGAGAGCAGTGACCGTGCATGTTGGTGGGAGCTACTTGCCCTGTCAAGAGTGGGGTAGGCACTGCACCGTGCACACCAGGCAGTGCAAGGAGGGAGCGCTGGGCTTGGGAGCAGTGAGTAATGCCTGCCTTGCTTTGGTCTTCCTGGCTCCTGGCAGAGAGTAGCTGCCCAACAGGTTTTCTTTTGACAGGAGATGATAAACTCCCTGACAGATCAGTGCTGTTGTACAGTTGTAAGATAATGTAAAGGTTAAATATTTTTGAAAGGGGAGCCAGCTTCTGAAAGCAAACAGTCCACTTCACCACTATAGCCGGCCTTGCTGAGATGCAGTTCCCCTTTCTCTGGTTCTTTTCCCTTGTTTTGGGGAAACCACAAATATTTAAAAGGAAAGGCATTCCCAGAATGGCGAGAGGGACGTCTTGATCATGGAACAGCCTCTTCAGTGAGCTTCACCTGTGTGAATGTGCCGCCAGACACATGTCTTCGGGAGGCATTTCGCTCATTCCTGAACTTCAAGGGGTTTCTAAATGATAGCCAGCCTGGGAGCAAGGTCTCTACTTGCTACCCATAGGCTTTGGCCTGCTTTTGTCCATAGTACCCAGTTTGGACATTTTTTAATGAATAGACTCTTTTTTCCAATTTTAATATTGACTCTTTTTCAGAAATGTTGGTTGGCTATTAAAGTTTATGCCCAGATTTGGAGTGCAGACTGCAGAGATATGTAAATCAGAGAAAGATTTGTCAGCACCTGTCACGGTGCAAGTCCCTATCATGGCCGCCTATTTACCTGGCACCCTCCCTGTGTGCGGTGCTCACCTGTCTGCCTATAAGGCCTGTGTCTGTCGGTTTTAAATGACTTACTCTTGAACAAGCTGTTGGGGTATTTGATGAGGTTTATTCATTATTGGTGCTTGGCAATATTCACAACAGTTTCTGTCTGGCAAAGGTAAGGAAAATTAGGAGTAGTTATCATCTGGAGGTTTCTCAAAATTGCCTGAAGCAAACTTTAATTGTACACACTTACCTTTGCCACCTCCTCCACCACCTGCATTCTAAGGACATTCCAGGACAGAAAAGTTCATGAAGGTTGGTCCAGACAGTTTTTGAAAATACGCCCACTCAAGGACTCCTCTCTGTGTCAACAGGCTAACCCTCACCCCTGGGCTCCGTCCATGCCTACAGGTTCATCTGTGGCATTTTGTGCTTTCTCCTTAGTCTGGAATTCCTTTGCTTATGATTTTCTCCATTCTTTTAACCCAGTATTTCTTTCCTCCCCATACTTTGCCTTTTTAGACTATCTGTAGGAAATTTTCCTATTGGAGTCATCCATTTGTTTATTTGGTAAACATTTATGAAATGTCTGCTCCGCCATGCATTGTGCTAAACACAGGAGATACGGAGAGGAGTAAGCAAGAGTTAATTTTGTCCTTACGGGGTTTCTGGATTGATGGATTTATAGCTGAGTGTTGGGGGAAGGCTGGTAATTTTGTGAATGGACATGGTGCACAAAGCCCAGTGTTAAAAGGCAGCGTAATTGAATCTGACAGGTTGCCAGCACATTGGTAGGCTGTTCTGTTGTGCCCAACTTACCTTTTAAAAGCTTCATGTTGATGTGAATTTTGATTTAGGTAGTTTCTCCTTCTTGAAGTATAAAAGACAGTTTTCACAATTAACAGCCTTTGGCTTATAGTCTGGACGATCTTTGGAAACTTGAGCTCCAGTCCGTCGTCGTGTGGCTGAGTGGCAGGGCCGGCACTGTAGAGGTTCAGGTTCCCGCTTTCACACGAGTTAACACAGTCCAGGCTTTGGCATCCTGCCACTCTGCTTTGTGGACAGGTTTGTGAAATTTGATAGCCTCATGTCTTTCCTGGAAAATCTTGCAAGGTTCAGCAGTGCTTCAATGGCTGACCCATTTCTGTTAAATTCCTGTTGTCAGACAACTTAAGTGTGAGGTTATCCTGGACCTGTTGCCAGAATGGAGTAATGCATTTCATTGACTTGCAAAACTACGAGGCCAGTTTTTCAGCGATAACTTAAGCTTTGGATGCAGAAATGGGTCATTGCTCTTTGTGTTTATTATGCTGCCTCCAAGTCCCCTTAAAATGTGAACCAACTTCTCTAAGCATTTATTATATCAACAGAGTCCATTAAGGTGGGATTTGGACAATTATTATTTTGGTTGACACATGTAAGCAGAACCTTAGAGTATATGTCCACCTAAAATATAGATTACTTCTTAGTGAGGTAGAAGGGATGGTTTGTGAGAGTAGTAGGGCTCTTACCATATTGTATTCACTTCCATGCTTCAAGTCTTTGAAGCCCATCCTTGCACCTGTCCTTGATAAATAAACAGATGATTGAAAAACATAATTTCTTGGTTATTGCAGTATTGCCTACCCAGAAATACACTGTACTTGGAAGTCAGAAGTCCTAGATTGGAGCCCAGGTTCTAGCATTTACTATTTGTGTGATTTAGCTTAAATTCAAATTCCTGTTCTGTAAAATGGTAATGATAAATGATGTCTGACCCCCATCCTCACCCCATCTTCCTTCTGCTCTCAGTGTGGAGCACTTGAGAACATGAATTGGGAAGTGTCATGTAACTCACTCGGGGCTCAGCCATAGGGACCCCCACTCTTGCCAAGGATGGGCAGGCTCAGTAAACTGTTCAAGGGTTCTTAGAAGCCTCTCTCAGAGGACAGTTATGGAGGAGAGCTTCCTCTCTCTGCGAGCCTGAGCAGTAGCTTCTCAACTCCCCCCAGAGCCATCCTGGACCACTGTGGGACAACATCTTTCTTCATTTAAGCTGAAATTAATCTTTATGACTTTTAAGATAATTTACACTTTTTGGTTCTAGTTTTACAGTATTACACAAAATAGTTTCAAATCAGTGCATATCAAGCCGTAGATATTTTTTAAGAGAAAAATATCTTTTTATATTTTTTAAGAGAAAAGGGTCTTACAACCAGCTTCCTGTTTATGGCAATTCAATTCAATAAACAAGAGCAGGCGGCTATCATGTGGTTGCTGTGTTTGCTCAGCCTCTACAGGCGACTATTGTTTCTCCTCCTGATGTCCGGAAGAGGAACAGCAGGGCAAGCCACCCAAATAGAGATGAATGGGCAGTCAAAACTTTTTAACTCCTTATTGTACAAAAGCTTAGTGGTTTTAATTTTATTTAGAATACTTGCTAGAATTTTTTTGGTAAATTCTTGAAGATGCTATAACTGAGCATATTTTTAATCTATTGAATCTTTTTGAAATAGCATGAAAAAATAAAATTAACTATAACCTATTTATCCACTAAGCTGAATCACAGAATTGGTATGTTTTATCTCTCTGATCACTCTGGTGGTTTCACAAGATGTGACTTTGTTAGAAAGACTTCATCATGATACGAAAGCTTCCCCCGAAATGCCTTTTCTTCAGTGCTTACACCACATTTATTTATTTTAGGAAGTGCTTTTTATCAGCAGTGTGAGTTTTTTGGAAAGCTTTAGATGGGAATCAGGATACAACTCTGCCTTCTCTATTATTGTTAGGTTCTCAAGTTCTCTTAACTGTCCAGAGCTTTGCTTGTATTGTATGTGAAAAAAGAGAGAGAAGTTTTTTTAGTGTCATCTTTGATTTTAAACTCTGCTAATTCAAGTATTTTTGTAACCCATTTAGCTTTTAGAGGTAATGAAATGTTGATCAAGAGCTCCATTTATAAAAGACTCATTCACAGTAATCCTAGTGGCTTTGTTCACAGAACCCATTTTCAGATACAAATACTGATCATAACTTTCCATGATTTTCCCTAAAGGGGCAAAATAAAATTGTGAAAAATGCTTGGAATTTAAGTAGTAATTAACTTACAAAGAACCATTTTCAAGAAGCCATCACTTCCCTAAGCTATTATAACAAAGGACTTCATGAGTTCAGAATTCTTTTTATGTATTTATTTTTTTGTAAAGTGAAACCCGTGACTGTTGTTCATTATCTTCAGGTTTGCTACTTAACTACAGCGATTTCTTTTGATAGAGGAGCCTTTGAACCTCCTATGACTTTTCACCTGCAGGAAAAGTTTGGATTGACACTGATGCTGTTAATGTTAAACTAGTCATCTGCATGTAAGGGTTATTTGTTACCTTTTCCTATCAAAGTTTCTTGATGAGTATGTTTGCAAGTTTGATTACAGAAAATGGGCATATGGACGTTTGTTGTTTGTCAGTAGAGTTAAGGCTGTTGAACATTTTTTGTTAGATCCATCTTACTGGTATTAAATTATATCTTCACTTCTGATTGTGTTTTTAATATTTTTTTCAACCATAATCCTTTATTTCTAAATTTTCAGTCATATACAATCTTATGTGATGCTTCTGAATAGTATGATTAAACTAATTGTTTTGGAATGAAGAAATTACTTTTAAACATGTAAAAATCAAATAGGAGAGAGACACGTGGGGGGGGTGGGGGGGAGGGGAGGATAAAGGCACAAAATGGAGTAGAAAAGGACACAAGAGGACACAAGGGACCACGGAGATGGATCATGGGTGAATTGGTGGTGGGTTACCCAAGGGGAATACAAAATGTAATAAAAGATATAAATAACAATAAAAATATATATTTAAATTAAAAAAAAAAAAGCAAAAGTGTGTCTGCTAGCCAATTTCTTTTCCACAGTTTTGCAGTAAGGAATGTCCATTTTGTATTTGGGGAGGTGTTGAATAGACTAGTTAGCATGCAAGGGGAGCTTTTCAGGGGGCCAGGTGACACAGTGAGAGAGTGTGATTTGGAACCCTGCCTCTGATACCAGGTGAGCTTCTTCATTCCTTTCAACATCAGTTTCTCATCTGTTAATGAACATACTGCCTGTCTGGAAAGTGTATTTCCTGTGTGATACATAGTAATGGTGTATAATAGATTTCCAACATATGATTTAACTATCACATTTTTATATTAGAAATTGGTTCCATTTTGTTTAGTATTTCAAAGCCATAATGACCAGACATATTGGGATCCCCTGCTTTGCCTGTATTGGTAAGCTTACAGTTTTCTAAGGTTACCTGAATATTTTGAGGACACTGAAAGGAATTCTTGATTTCTGAATAAATTAATCATTAAATGAATGATCCTTCTTGATTTCTCTTTTTAATGCATTAGAGTTTTAATGACCATTTTTCCATTTCTCCATTCTTTGATGTCATTGTACTCTTAGTTTTAAAAAACACTAACTGTGTAGCTGAAAAGACTCACAATTTCATGTTTCATTGCTTAATTTGTTTCAGGATTATTTGAACCTTTTATGGTTCTTTATAAAGTGCCTTCAGGATACAAGTTGTATTTTCAACTTGGTCCCTTTGTGAAGGGAAGTGAAGGTGAAACAGCTGCATGATTGTGGGCTACACCTTCCCCACAGCCTCAGAATTTTCCTGGTTCATCAGAGGTTTGGCCCATGTCCAGTGCTCCAGCAACCCAGGAACTGGTGGCTATATGCTAGCGCACGCTGAACTCTGTTTGGAACATCACATATTTTAATGAGACATGAAATTGCATGGCAAGTGGTCTGTGTGTGTGTGTGTGTGTGTGTGTATGGTTTTTTTGTTGTTTGTTTTTTTTTTTTTTTTGTCTAACCATTTGTTTGATTTGTTTCTCCAGGTAGTGTTTTTCTGAAGTTGTTCATTGAATTGCCTTGGCATTCCTGCAGATAATATAGGTAAGTGAATGAAATCAGATGCCCTTATTGTCAGCGATTCTTTGGAAAACCTTTCTAGGTGGGTAGCAACTTCTTGAAAAGGGTACAGTGTTTTAAACTCTGGTGCCCAGAATGATAAACACTAGGGTTTTTCTTTGGCTAGAATAGCTACTTGGACAAGCATACATGAATGTGGTAAAGGACCCTGCAGAGTTTCATAAATGGTGTCAAGTGTAATGCTTTAACTCCCATGCTTCAGTCGTGACATGATTTGTTTTGTCTCTGTTCCTAAACAAGTTTTGGAGCTCTGTAATTATGATGTGATGTCGTTGATGTTGAGTTGTCTTTCCTTTTGAACCTCTCCATAAAACAATTCATAGTTTGTTTCCATGTCTTTCCAAAAAGGGAAGTAGAGATGCCCAACTTGAATTACCAAGTTTTATTACTCACTGATAGCTTAGGTGGAGGAATTACCTAAATAAAAGTTGAAAAGAGTTGACTAATACATGATTGATGATTAAATATACAGATTATAATTTATGAAGGTAAGTACTGGAAAATACTAGTAACAATAGTAGAGATAGAGTAACCTATGGTATTCATTCAAGAAAATCAAGGCATTGGAAAGTTACTTATTCTGAATAACTTTGGGTCAGTTCTGCTTCTCACAAAGGAGAGAGACCTGTTTAACCTGTTCCTTCAGGGGCCTTGTTATGAACTTGATGCTGTAACTTAGGGGACCTAGTATGTGATACAGATTTGGACCTCTGTGGATTTGGACTCTATCCAGGAGGTTCTGTCTCATCCAGGAAATTCACAGAATATTTTCATAGACACCATCTCATTTGTGGAAAGATGATGTTTTTAGCTTACAGATTCTAGGGAAGGAAAAATTATTCTTATGTCATGAATTGAACTGCCTATTTCTTAGACGCTGTCAGCTTTTTCTAACAACCACTGCTTCTTGGGATAGATTAGGAAGCTTGGTTAATTTTTAATTTTTTTATGGAAACCATAAATACTTGTGAGTTATGAAATTATTTGAGCAAACTTTCCTCTTATGGGAAAGCTATGGCTAACCGAAGACAGGTTGGTGTCCTGAGAAGGCGAATCTTTGGCACCTTATCAAACTGATAATCTTTTCATGTTACATGTTTACTTAGTGGGGTGGGAGAAACTTTATTATTAAGGATTAATAATAAAACATATATTGCTCTTCCTTTGTGTTGAAAATAAGTGGTTTATTACCTGTGATTTTCTGAACGAGGTGTTCATATACTTGTTCAAAATTTGGCTAATGATCGCATACTGCCATGTGTTGTTCAGAGCCGAATTTCAGGTGCCTGTCAGCCAGGTGACACTGGGGTTGATAGTGAGGCCTGTTTTTATTCAGACAGTTCTGTGAGGGAAAATATTTTCAACAGAGACAGGTCTGTGCTGGTGAGGAGCATGTTTATTTCACTCTGAGGCACTGTCTGCTTGAGCAGAAACAGGGCTGTGGCCATTTTCCCTGTTTTGTAAGGAGTTGCATGTGATCCCCCGAGTTAAGTGACTCCATATTTTCACTATATTCCAGTGATGGTTTAGTCCCCCATTGTGGGTTGTCGCCCTGGATCACAGCCATGTTGGGCCTCTTTAATCCAGCTCTGGGGAGAAGTCAGTTCTCTTCTGCCAGTGCCTTCAGGAGCTAAGTTGTATTCACCCTTGAAATCCCCTCTCTCTGAAGATTTAACCAGACAATTCACGATCTTCTCCTGTTTTTTGTGTTTTCTTCATCATGAATTTGTCCCATACAAATACAGTTAAACTTTACCAAGTCAGATGGATCAAAGAATAGTCATTTTGAATTAACAGCAACTGAATTCAGAGACATGTGAGCCAATGTTCTGTTTTATGCAGTCACTCTCATTTTACCAACTTGAGCAGAGAGTTGTGGTTTGGGGAAAGCCTAGTGGTCAGGCAGCCCTGGAAGGAGGCAGCTGTGATGCCAGTCACGGTACACACTGGCCGTGGGGCCTCCTGCCCCCTTCTTTACCTACTGGAACTCTGTTTCTTTGTGCGTGGATGCCCTTTCCTCCCATAGTGGTTTGGAAGAGTGAACAGTGTAGAGACGGTAGTGTGTGTGGCACATATAGATGCCAAGGGCCCCTGCCTGGCTCCCTGGCATCTGGTGTCTTGGAAAGAGCGCTGGGCATGGACTGGAAGAGCTGCTCTGCCACGGACCTCCAGCACTTCACTGGCAAAGTGACAGTTTACGCCACTCTGTTCTGCCCTGCCTACCTCGGGAGAATAGTGGGAAGCGTTGAAAAAGTGTGACTGTAGCATGTGTGACTAGTACCGAGGGCTTCTGATGGACAAGCTCTAAAAAAGACTCAGACTTTCTGCTCAGACTTTCTGGACTGGAATCCTAGCTCTACACCTTATAACTAGGTGTATGACCTTGAACAAGTTATTAACACACTCTCTGGCTTTCACCTGCCTCGCAGAATTGCATGAGAGTGAGTGAGTGACATACTGTGTGCAGCGTGGAACGCATGCAACAGACTCCTAGTCAGTTTCAACGAGTTCATAAAGTCAGGAGGACCCAGGAAGGGAGGCAGAGAATCTGATTTGAAAAAAAAATCCAAGGTTTAAATTTTGGCTTTTTGAGCTTCCTTTTATCTAATGTTAGTTTAGACCAGAGAAGATCAGCTTTTACCCGAAAGAATTGAAAGAGTGACGGGTCCTGAATGCGGGACTCCCTTGCTGGAAGCGTGCGTGTTGGGAGTTAGTGTGCCTGGGTTTTCTTCTTGGAGGAGTGTGTCTTTCTCCATGTGAATTGTAGTAAACTCACACTAGACCAAATGAGCAAAGTGAAAACTCTAGACCCGTATTATCTGATACAGCAGCCGCTCCCCCACATAGGCCTTTTGAGTCCTTGAAATATGACTGGTGTAACTGAGGAATTGAATTTTTAATTTTATTTCATTTAAAATGCACTGGAAAAACTTTGAAGTATGTTTGTTAACAATTTGAGTGTGCATATATACTCTCTCCACTGTAAATTTTGTAAAATACTTCTGATGAAAATGTAGTGCCTCTGTTGAAATATACTGAAAAGGCTAAATGCACAGATTTTGAAGTGTTGCCATTTTTAAAAAGTCAAAATACTTTTAATACTGACTATATATTGAAATGCTATTTTGAGTTAAATATATTACTAAAATTCATTTTTCTTGTTTAACAAATTTAATGCAATTTAGAGAATTATAAGAAACAGAAAATAAGCATTCATAATTTCATCCTTTTATGTTAATGTTTTGTGATATTTTCCTAGTTTTTTTTAACATTGCTTTTTAAAAAAATAACATACATGACTCCCATAATATTTCCATTGATGTTGTCACTCTGGAAGATCCTTGAAAGAGCTGAATAATTTCTGATAATTTTCCCCCAGTAGATTGTGAAGAGTACAAAAGTAGTTCTCTTTTAGGTTTTCATTCACAGCCTGCCACTTAATGAGTTCTAGATAAATTTTTAAAAATAATCAAAATTGGAGGGAAAAGTCTCCTCAAAGATGTGCTACCTGAGCCCCATGTAATGAATTCCGAGGCTCAATTTTTATGTCATTGTTACTGTCCCTCCCCTCAGCTTCCTTATGAAATAGTCCAAGGGAGGTGCCTAGCACCAACCACCAGGAGATAAACCCAAATGCTGTTTTTCAATTAAATATTTTGCTTCTGATGATTGTTGGCTTTGACAGTTGAACTAGGACCATATTCCTAAGGTCACATTTTGCTGTGCCCCAGGAGGTCAGTTTATGAACTGTTATCCAGGAGAAAAAACTTTTCATTACCTCTAGTGAATTAGCACTCTTTTCTTGCCATGTCACCAAAAATACAGAGATCTATTCCCAAGGGAATGGTTGTTGGCTAGATGCTTAGTTGTCACCAGTGTATATAGGAAACATGCGAAGATAAAACAGTTAGGGTTACCAAGTATAATTGTTTGACATTCCCCCAAGTGACACCCAAGTGCATTCTGAGAGATAGGGAAGAGTATTCAGTGTCACACAGGTGTAGCACGGAGTTGGCTGTTGCAATGATCATCATCCTCATCATCATCCCCCGCCTCTCTAATTCTGTTCCTATGCAGTGTCCGCAAATGCCAGTCACTTTGCTTATTAAAATTCTTCCTCTGTAAGTGTTTGATCTATGACATCAGCACTCCTCTGTGTGATAAACATGGCAGATACACTGTCATCCTCATACTTTTCCAGACTGAATAAATGAATGAGAGTTTACTTTCCAGTAATGAAAGCTCTTTCCAAGAATTAGGCAGAGTTGATCTTTCTGATTAAAGAGAAAGCATTTTCAAAACTCATGAAGAATTCATGAAAAAGCAAGGAAATTTTGCCTTGCGTGGAATTAAACTGCTATGACAGTGACGTTTTTAATTTTGGATTACAGTCCAAAATTTGTTTCACCAGCAGCTTGGAAGCAGGTGATGGGGGTGGGGGGGGGTATTTAATAAGAGAATGTAACAGTCTTCTCCCTTTACTGAGGCTAAATTGAACCAAATACATGGTCTCTGGATAGGAAAATGATAACGCAAAAATATACACTGGTTTTCAAGATTTACCAAAAGCAAATCAAATAATCTAATATATTTAAGATTCAAGTATGTGCAGTTCATCTTTATCTACTCTTGTTGCTTGCATGTTGATAGCTTATCTTTTTTCAAACTTTAAATTCTGACTAGACCTATACTGGTCCCAGAGGAGAGTGCTAAGGATTCTCCCCAGCAGGGGCAGCCTTTCTGTGAAAAGCAGCTTTCCTTGGCAGACTGTAGGCTTCCTGAGGGCTGGTCTGAGTCTTCTATTACAGCTTGGTGCTTGGTACAATATCCAATGCATAGTAGATGTGCGGTGAATATTGTGGACAGAGCATAAATGATGGTCAGACTGCAGAGCTGGTTTTGGGACATTCCCTGAAGAGAATTCTACCTCAGCACGTACAGGCTGCCCAGCACAGTGTTAGGTCCTTTGTAAATGTTGGGCAAATAAATGGAGGACTGAAATGTGGGCTTAAGTATAACTTCCAATGTGTGCAGGAGTTTGCTGAATGCGAACACTTTACGGCTTGGGGTGCCATGAAGGTACTTTTAAGCAGAGATGCGAAGGTGGAGGTTAAGAAGGCGCCCCCGGTGGCAGATTGGTCAGAGGTCAGGCGACCAAGTAGGAAGGTGTCTTTAGCGCGAAATAATGCAGGTTAGGAGGACTAGGGAGGCTGGGAGGGCAAGGTGGGTGGGACTGCAGCTAATGAGTGAAGCACAGTCCTGGAGGGGGAGCAGGTGCCTGTGGGTTAGCTGTGGACAGCAGCTTAGGCAGCTCTAAGGCAGAGGCTGGGTTGTGGTTGCCCTGGGTAGCTTAACATGCAAGAATAGATGTCAAGAGAAATTTCATGTGGTGCCCTCTGTGCTTTTGAGAAGTAGGAAATAGGCAGAGGAGGTGAAACTTGGGCCTTAAGAGGAACACACGCTTCTGTGCATGCTGCAGAACTCTTCGCCACGTGTCTGCCATCCCATGGATGTTGGTCCTGTGTGATGGCTTATCTCACAGGGAATTCTGGTTTTCTCGCTGACAGGATTGGTCCACAGGGGTGTTCTGGATCTCCTGTCAATGAGTGTATAGTTAGGTTGTGATCACATGCTGAAGTCTGTAGAAAGTCTATGCACAAATCCTCCAGCAGGCAGATTTTGTTCCAGTTTGTGCACCTCTTGTTAGTCCATCTGCTCAAAGAAATGATTCCTATAGAGAAAGATTTCTTTACTTTAATGATCCACTTTTAAAATACACTGAGATGTTGTAGGGGTTTCTCCCTCATCTCCTCTGTAAAATACATTGATGCTTTTATAGCAGACCGAATTGAAGTAAGCAGTAGCTGTATATGTTTTAATCTGGTGTTCTTCCCTTTCATTTTCCATGTCAAACCACAGCAGTCCCTGCAAAAGAAGGTAGTCATGTGGTTCTAAACATCCGAGCTTCTGCCCCCATAAATGCCCTGTCTGTTCTTTGGAACTTTGTCATGACTTCCTAACAGAAACTGACTTCTCCTGAATTAAATGTTGATTTAGTCTGCATTCCCTTTTGGATTAATTCAATAACCAAACTAAGGCTATTGTAGCTTTTCCCTTTCTGTGCTCTCACACGGGGGTAATTATTAGTCATACTGCAGTCTCTCCTTCCAGACACCAGTGTCCCCAGGGTCAGCCACTTACCACATCTTTGTTGGGCTGGGGATTTGCCCCCCAACCTCAGTATCTTGTGTTACTGTCTCAAATAGCCTGTGAAAAACTCTTACAGCTAATTGGCAAGCCTAGATGCACTTGGAAATGTACCTGATTTTTGGTCCAAATTATTCTACACACGCAGCCAAGTTGTGTTAGGAAATGGACACTTCCTGTCATTAACTCACAGCTTAGGTCATCTCTTTCATGTAATGAAGGCAAATAGGACTGAAAATCCACCATAGAAATCTGGTGACTAATCTGAAAGAGCTGCTTCCTCTCTTGTTGCTTCACCATCACATTTCTCTGTTCTTGCTTCATTCTCAAACTGCATCCCTGATTCATATGAAGTTCAATCCATTTTTCTCTTCGTATACATGGAGTGGCTGTAGATTGGAAAGACACAGCCTCGAGTGGTGGCCGCTGCTTTCATCGACTCCTTATTCAAAGTCAGATTGGCCAATCCATTGGCCATTTACACCCCATCCCAACCACATTTATAAAGTCGATCCCTCTGAAAACTGTCAGACATTTATTTCAGTAAGAATAGTTAGAGAAAGTCACTGGGGCCTACCCCCAGGAGTGACATTGTTTTTAGTTGCTGAGATAGTCTGTGTTTTATGCTTGCATATTTATGTTATCTGCACATCTCAAAGCAAACATGGAGTGTTTTTGCAAATACTCAAAGGTCATACCTTCATCTTTGCTATCACCCATGAAGATGGGTGTAGTCTTGAAGTGAAACAAAACCTTTGCATGCTTATTGGACTGGATGGAGTCACGAAAGATGTTTATACTTACCCTCCTCCCATTACCAAAAATAATCCATGTTCATACAGAGAAGTATAAGCATGAAGGGGGAAAAAAATCAAGCCCTGGAGATCTCCACTGTCAATCTCAAGTCTAAGTAAAACCCTTAGAGTATCTGCATGCGTTCTTTTTTCACTTAATTTTACAGTATATACTCTGTATACAACTTTATGTTCAGTTGCCTTTTTATTTCCTACTGTAAACATTCCCCATGACATTAAAACTTCCTTTCAAAATAAGAATATTTCACCGGTTGAATATTTTATCATATGAATTTAAATCATTTTAACCTTTCACCTTTTTTTGACGTTTGAATGTTCTCTGATTTTTTAAAAACTAATTAGATGTAAACTTTAACTATTTATGGATATCTGTTAAATGTTAAAGTTGGGCTCTCTTTGGCAATATAAGAGAGTGCTTGTTGTAGACCCTCATCAGTAATGAGTCATCACTGGCTCCTTAAATCTTTGCCAGCACCTTTGGAGGTGAGCGTCACATCTCATTTTAATTTTTACTGTTTTTATTATAAGTGAAATGATTGTTTTTCATAAATCGAATAGTCATTTCTATTTTGTATTTATAAATCATTTATGTCCTTTCTTTCAGGTAAAATTATCATTGTGACATTTGTGATCCTGTCCACATTTTCCTAGAAAGCCTTATTGAAATGCATTGTCTTCTCAGTTATACTTCATTGCATACAAAATTTTCTATATTTGAGGGGAAGCCGGATGTGGAAGTGTCAGAGAGAACATACTTACACATTCTGATGTGGCTTCTTGGTTGTGACAGTCAGTATCTGGAAAGTGAACCCTACTCGGTGAGCTCCTCTTTCCTACCTCTTGTATGCTTCCCTTCATCACCTGGTGCTTCTGACCCTGCATCATACCCTAGTACTTCTGTTTCCTCTGCCTGTCCAGGGCAGTCATGATGTAACTCCTGTTGATGACTTCATTATCATCATCTCATCAAAACAAATGCAATATGTTGGCTCATATTATACTACTACTAATAATTCACTGACACACACAACTCCCCCCTCCCCTTCCCGCTGCTGTGTACTGATTCTTAATACTTCTTTTAATGCTTGACTGGTTTTTCTTGTCTGTCCCTTAATCGTTATTTCCAGGTAGTCCTTGACCCACTTCTGTCCTTCATATCCTTACATCCTCCAAATTACCAGCCCACTCCATGACTTCAGCTGGTACCCCCAAGCCAGCGTCCCCAGACCAAACCTCTCCTGGACCGCAGAGCTTTAGAGCCACCTGTTCATTAGAGATTTCCCCCTGATGCGCCACTGGGACTTCTAATGCATTATGTCCCCAAATGAACTTATTCCTCTCTGACTAGCTCTCTAGCTTGGATTCTTTCTTCTAGTAAAAAGACTTCTGTGGCATCCACGAAGCCAGACATCTGGGCATCATCTTGGAACCTCTTTCCCTTATTGTCTACATAACTTGTGTGAAGTCTTGTCCGTTCTGTTTCCCGCCATCCCTTCATCTGCATCTGTGTTCTTCCTGCCTCACTGCAGGCATGAATGAATGTATGTTTTCCTGGTTAGATATATTCTTTAAAAAGGGATAAATCAGATTTGTCTAAATCAAAATCAATATGTTATGTCTGCTATTTTAATGCAATCTATAAATTCTTTGTATGAAGTAAATCCTTATGCATTAATTTACCTTTTATACAGATCTTTTGAACTCCTCATTTACTTTCTAGGTTTTAAGCAAAACACACCTTAAGTAATTTCTAATGCATATTAATCAAATGATTTTCCCCTCCTCCCTCCCCCATTACTTTCTAGTTAAAGGGCCTTTGATCTGTAGGCTTGACATTTTTTCTCTGGTTCTTAATTATTTCCATATTGCAGTCTGTATTGTTTTTGTAATATTGGAATTATCCTTTATTAACTAGCTTTTTAAACTTTACCTCCTAGGGAACTCAGTAAGAAATACAAATATTTTCATAAGACTCTTTGAGGGAGTAAAATTAATATTTTTGAGAATGAAAATATGGTGAATTGTCTCCTAAGGATTGAAAGACTTTATTAAGATAGCAAAATATCCTTTCCCAGGGGTAAGCTTTTTTTAGGGCTCTTTGGAAATACGGTGCTGGGAAGAATAAAAGGAAATTTGATATTATGGAAGTTGGAAACAGCCACTGAAAGCTAATCTGATTTTAGAGCACATATAACACATTTATTCCCAGAGATTTCAGACAGCTCAGGTCACTTCCTGAGTCTGCTAGGCTCTGTATGACTATGACATGGAAGGTTCTTCACAAATATACCATGACTGTGTTTTATTTACTGTGAATATTTATTACACCTGAATATAGGGTGTCCTGTGGATTTGCCTTCCCTTATCAGTATCAGGTTGCTTTAGTGTTGGTCCCTTTCTTAGATTGGGTTCCCTAAAACACCCTGTGACAAGGATTTAAGCACAGGTAGATTGTTTGGAAGGTAATCCCAGAAAGTACTGTTATGGGAAGAAACAGGATATTACTGAGCGGGTTGTTGCTGTTGGCACATGGGGCTTAATCTTTGGTGAATTTTAGGAACCATCCTTCAGAATCACCCTATTTGAGGGGCCAGAAGGTTGAGATATGTCTTCTACAACTCACACATGTCGTTAATAGGTAGCTGACCTGAGGTGGATACTTAAAGCCTGCTTCCTGCTGCCAAAAGAGAACCTTCCAGGGGAGGTGCCAGGTGCTTGAGGCAAGCATGTCTGGATATGGGGAGTTGAGGGTATATGTCTAGGTCACCACAGTTAAAACTGAGTGCCTGCTTTACCATTTTACACATTGCAAGATAAGTGTACTTTCCGAAGATGCCTCAGTGGTCAGAAACAAAGCCCATGCAGAGATTGCTAGTAGAATGAACTTAAGTTTATCAGTGCCTGATAGATGTTGGGGTGACTTTAAAAAATATTTAGTATTTGATATCCCTGATCCTGAGATGGGAAAGGGAAGATGTAGGAAGTCTCTCTGGGAGTTGTCTAGATGTTTTTCTAAAAGGACTTGTTTCCCACTAACAAGCACTGATAAGTATTACAGTAACAAATGGAAGAGCTGCATCATCAGCGCCAGGGCTCCTACAGAATTATAACTAGGCCCACAAGAAAATTACAGTATTTTTTCCTTGTACTTAAATCTGGAGGAAAACAAAAATCTGACGGAAATCTTTGGCTAGCCAAGTATGAACACTCCACCTTCATTATGTTGGGAAATTCCAGGGAAGGAAAGAAGGGGGAATCCAGTGCTGATAGTGGACCTTAAAAAAGAATCGTTATCTGTTTTATTTGTGTGTGTGTGTGTGTGTGTTTGTGTGTGTTTATTTTTTTTATTCTGTTGTACTCACATGAAAGTCTTAATGACACATCTTAATATGGAAAATACATCCTAATCCTGTTGGGGTCCCATTAGTGTCATTTAGAGCTTGTGTCCTTATAGAGCTCCCAATCCAGCATGAAAGGACAAACTGCCCTGTGATGAAGAGTGGGGACGGGAGAAGGAGCAAATATTTCTGCCGTTTGGGGAAGGCGTCCTAGAGCTGTGGCATTCAAGCTTCAAGATTGACTAGATTTCATTAAGAGATGAAGGAGGAGAATGACGTAAGGCTAAGGCAGGTGTGGGCAAGAGGCCTGAACATGCAGAGCATGGTCAGGAAGCCACAAGTGTTTGGTGTGACTGAAATACAAGATACAGTGATTCTGTAAAGGCGGGCAGGTGAAAATCCCGAGGGCCTCGTCCCTGCTTTTACCATCTCTTCCCACACCAGTGCCAGAGGTGGTGTATCATTTATGGTCCAACCATTTTTATTGGCTCTTGTCCAGTTTCCCATCTCACTTCCTGCCTTTATAGAAACAACTTAGGTGCAAGGTGATGAATGGAGCTTGTGGAACCTGTGTGGGGCTCAGTATCCTATAGATGCAGCCTTTGGGTAGTGAAAGCAGCATTTCATGCTAAGTGGCTGACTCGTGAGCCTCTGTGGCTTGTGGTACCTTGTTGAAGGGGAAATTGACTTGCTCCATGCAGATAATCAATATTATACATAAAATATAATGTTTAGCCTCTCTTTGCCATGTGTTTTCTGCTACTCTTCTAAGTACCAAGTGTTCTACATTTCTGGAAACCTCTAACTATATTTAATAGTATATAGATTGGTTATGTTTATTTTTTCCTGATCCCTTCCCTTCTCTGCACTGGTTGCCTGAAAGCTTTACTGTGTTGGTACTTTGGGCTGTGCTGAGAGGCACCCCTACTTTTGGAATCCTTCAGTATATGGATTAAGGAAAGGAGCAAAACAATAAGTTGGCTTCAGGTTTTCCCCATATTACATTAAGCAGCTAAATTCCATTAGTGTCATCTTTGTCTTTTGTTTTTGATAGAGTAACTACCTTGGTAGAGAGAAGGATAACTCAATTCAGTGTTGAGGTTTTGGAGACATTTCTCAGGGTGAATTAGAAGCAGGAGTCAAATATACCCAGAAACATCTCTAGGAGCTCCTAGGAAGATTGGTCCAGCTACCATCTCATCAAGTCTAGGACTGAGCTCTTGCTTTTTAAATTAAAAATTGCTCATAGTTCATCTAAATTGCTTTGCTGTGGAAGTCCCCCAAGTAGTCACCTTGTTTGTTTCTTAGACTGCTCAGTAGACTCACTATTCTGTCTCCCTTAGGAACTTGTTTCCTCTTTCATCATTCATGAAATGTTTTTTCCCATGGAATTTCCCACTCCTCTGTAGATTCACTTTTATTCTATCCTTTGAAATTGCTTTCAGACTTCTAACATGTTTCCCTGATGATTTCATAACAGAAGATAAAGACTTAAAAAGTATTCCAAAGAAAGAAATGTCAGGCCATCTTGAGTCTGGTTTGGTAAGTTGGCCTCTGACAGCTGGGTGTCTTTGGGTCACTCATTGTCTTTAAGTCAATGAATATAAGAATCATCAGTTCTGTGGGAGAAAATATTTGCAAGCCATACTGCTGATAAGAAACTGATATCAAAGATCTATAAAGAGCTTATACAACTCAACAAAAACATAGCAACCCAGTCAGAAAATGGGCAGAAGGGCTAAAATAAAACAAAAAACAAAGAACACTTCTCCAAAGAATACAAGCCAACAGGTATTTGAAAAAATGTTCAACATCACTTATCAGGGAAATGTGAATCAGAACCACAATGAGATGCCATCTCACACTAGTGAGAATGCCCATATTAAGAAAACTGGTAATAATTGCTGGTGAGGATGTGGAGGAAAAGGAACCCTCTTTAACTGCTGTTGGGAATGCAAACTGGTCCAACCACTATGGAAAGCTGTGTAAAGGTTCCTCAGAATACTAAAAATGAGCTACCATATGATCCAGCAATTCCACTTCTAGGGATCTACCCAAAGGTCACAAAAACACTGATTCGAAAGGAAACCTGCACTTCTATGTTCATTGCAGCACTATTTATAATAGCCAAGATACAGAAATTATCTAAATGCCCCAAAACAGATGAATGGGTCAAGAAGATGTATTTTGTATACACAACGGAATATTACTCAGCAATCAAAAAAGATAAACTCATACCATTTGTGGCAACAAAGATGGAGCTGGAAGGGATTATGCTAAGCAAAACAAGTCAAAAGGAAAAAAAAATCAAATGGTTTTACTTATTGACGAAATACAGGAAAACTGAACAAAGGGTCAGGAAAAAGACAAAACTTGTAAGCTGACCAAAGATCTGAGGCATACAACAGGGAAGAGTGAGGGAGAGAAGTCAAAACAGGGAAGGGAAGAGCACAAGGGGCTATGGTGATGTTTCATGAGTGCTATGGTGATAGGAAAATTATGGGGCCCACACCTGAGAGGAGAAATCAAATATTATACAAAAATGAACAATGAGGTAAGAAAATAAAAATGTTAAAGAATTATCAATTCTAAGAAACTGTTCCAGCAGCCGGATCGTATCTCTATCCCTGGTAAGTCATTCTCTCAAGTATAAGAGAAAAATGCAAAAGTAAATAGGATGTTTTTCAACTTGTGTTTACATCCATGGTTACAGTCTGCACTGGGACTCTCCTCCAAGTACAGGGACTTAATGGGGTTTTGGCCCTTTGTTACTGATCTCGTGAGTGCTGTCATCCTGACAGCCCCAAGCCTTGACTTGGCCCTCCCCGCCTGAATCTGACCCCACTGTTAGTACCATCGTGATCTCATGGCTGAAGATCAGTTTTTTCTAGATCATTACTATCAAAAGCTGCCAGTGGCGTCTGATTTTGAGGATTGATGAGCTTTTTCTTTGTGATGGAGCCGAGGTAGGGAAGTAAGAAGCAAAGTAATTATTTTAGTGGTTTGTCAGCCCCTTGTGGAAGAACGACCTTTGATTCCTGCTCTTGGCTCAGGTATTTTCACTGAATTTCAAGCTTGTGAAGTTCAGTCAGAGTGAATCTCAACTTTCATTCTGTAGCAGTGAGTATACTCAGTCAATGCTAAAAAATACCTTATCTGAAGAAAACGACTCCAAACCTTTGTGTGCACACTTTTCAGAAACATTTTCTAGGGGCTAATCAAGATCCTTTTGAGTGTAAGCTTCTTCATGTCTAACCACCTAAGCAACAGCCAGGTGCCCTTTGGTTATGTATCTTTGACTCAGGGCTGGCTGCAGTGTGTGCCACTTCCACTAGGCAGGATGCATTTGGACATATATGTGACATTTCTGGGTGTTTCCTAAGACATCAAGACTAAATATGTTTACTAAAACTCTTCTAAAAATCCAGGATCCATGACCACACTTCCCAAAATGGTGTTACAGGACAGTCATCTTCCTTGGCTTCCCTAAACTTATTTGTTAATCATTAAACCCACCTAAACAGGACTCACTTTTGTTGCTGACAGCTAAGATATACAGTGGCTCTTCAAGGATTCGGCATTTGCCCTGGCCCCTCTTTGACCCTTGAGCACTGTCTCCTAGAACTCATGTTACTCTGATGCAGTGGGGGTTAAGGGTTGACACAACAGGTTAAACTGACCGTCAGTCTTTTTTAACTCTTCTCATCCAGAATAGGCGCCCTGTTTCCCTGCCCCTTGAATCTGGACTGGCACTCTGGCTTGCTTGGAATGACAGTCCTGTGTGGCCTCTGGAGCCCAGACTTTAAGAGGGCTCAGCTTCTGCTTTTGCCCTCTTGGGACTCTGCCCCATGACCTCCATAGAAGCAAGTGGTCTAGGTTACTGGAGGATGAGGGCCCCCCACAGAAGAGCTGCGGTGTCCCAGTTGGCAAATGGTGTTAGTTGCGAGGCCTGTAATGAAGTCTCCTTGGGCCTTCCTGCACAGTGGACCCAGCAAAGTCAGTAGAGGACCAGACCAGTGTCCCATGAATTGAGAAGTAATAAATCAGCATTGTTGTAAGCCACTGAATTTTGAGGAGATTTGTTACACGTCACTAGTTAGACTAACAGAAGCAGTAGTACCCAATAAAAACCTTGAAATAAGACAGGAAAAAAATGGTTAGTTATTTAATCAGATACTCCCTATTAGGCTTTTTCTCTTTTTCTGAACAGACACTGTCCAAAAACCTGAGTTAAGCAAGTGGTTTTCATAATGTTTGCCAGGTGATTTAACAGCACCAGAAAAAAAATGGCACCTGTCACAGAATGCGTGCTCCACAAGCCGTGCTGCAGCTGCCCCGGGAGGTCGTAGCCTTCCCACCTGCTCTCAGTGACATCTCCCCGAGGACTGACAGCCACCTCTGAAGGTGCCACTTAGGGCCCATTCTTCCAGCTTAAAATTAGGTTGAAGCAGACACGGCTTTGGATAGGACCCATCTGCTCTGCTTGCTGACCAGCTGTGGAGGTGGGAACCATCCCGGTGTTCCCTTCATAAAGGAGGTTTAATTATTATTGGCTCCTTTAAGCAAATATGATTAGTAGACATTGAAGGGGACCATTTTCAGCATGCCTGTGGTGCGATGCTGGAAATGTGAGAGGCAGCTCCCTGCCCGGAAGCCCAATTGCTGAGTCCCTGGACCTGGTGGTACCAGATCCTGGGCCACTGCCCCTTCTTCTCAGCCCCCAGGCCAGGTGGAGCTGTTTACAAGGAAGTCAGGACCGCAGCTCATGCCCTGCAGCTGGGAGGCCTCATCTGGGAGGCACTTTGGGAGCTTTAATCAGGCCCTAAAACACTCAAAGTGGAGAGCCTGGGAGTCCTGCTAGCTGGCTCCGTGCTGGCTGCAGAGAGTTGGGAGAAGCAGAAGGCCCTGGGAATCGTGGGATTGGAGCTGGAAAGGACCCACTTGGTCATGAAGGCTCCTCCTCCGTCATGGCTGGTCATTCCCCTGGGGTGCTCTGGAGTGCTTCATGAAATTTGTTACCAAATGACTCAGGCTGGGAGTAGTCCAGGCATTCCCTGGGGAGATGAAGAGGCTTTTTCTGTGGAGGAACTATTTTCCTCACGATTCGTTGGGATCTTTTGTTGGTTGGTGGCAACCCCATTACTTCTGGCTGGTCTCCCTCAGACCACCCTGAGCAAGTCTCCCTCTACCTCCTGCATTCCCACAGTTAAATCTATGTCATGCTTCCGCTGAGCAGCAATTAAGCAAAGGAGGAGGGGCCTGCTTCCTAGAATGGTACTTTCTGAAGTGATGACTTTCTCCCGCTGCTTCAGTATTTGATCCCCTGCACTGCATTGTTCTCCAGTTTTTTGTCCCTGTTACATTTCCTTTGCTTGGAAACTGATAGTACTTCACATACACTGTCAGGGTGTATATTCCACCACGCAAATGGCCTTTTCATAGAACGTTATTTGAAAATTCTTTTGAGGTTTAGCTAGATTGGATTGACCTTCATGTATATTACATGGCCTGACTAATGCATAAAACTGTGAATGGAACATGGCTCCCCCAGCAGCAGATAATAACAGTGGCATCCGTCATGCCTTCTGGCTGGCATATCATGTAAATACTGTTGTCCAAGGGTGTTTCTTTGAGGGAGTTGATGTAACTCAATGTAAACAAAGAAAATGAGGGTCTCTGTGTCTCCACGGACCACAGCCATGAGAGGCACATGTGGGAGGCAAGGGATCTCTGCCTCCATGCATCACATGGAT
Source organism: Scalopus aquaticus (assembly GCA_004024925.1). Taxonomy (NCBI): domain Eukaryota; kingdom Metazoa; phylum Chordata; class Mammalia; order Eulipotyphla; family Talpidae; genus Scalopus; species Scalopus aquaticus. The sequence continues at coordinate 33,968 of PVIJ01000960.1, read as the reverse complement.
TTTAAACAAGTCCAAAGCTTGTAGTTGTTGTTGTTACTGATGGAGGCGGGAGATGAAAAGCAGGAGCTCACCAGCAGGTCTCCTCAAGTTCAGGCCACATGGTATTTATAAGCCTTGAAATACAAATTGGAAAGCTGTGTAGAGCAATGTTTTTCTGAGTGTGTTCTACAGGGTATTACTGTTCCTGGGGGTAGTTCAGGGGCTCTTGGAGGTGATGATGGTGGCAGGAGCAAGGTGGCCCCTTTTTTCATAAGCACAGCTCTGCTTTTATCTGTTTCATATACAGAAAAGCGGTTGCTTGTCAGATTCTGTTTGATAAATAGTGTTCCAGGCTCAAAAAGAAAGTTTGCAAACCACAGGTTCAGAGGACTGACTTCTAGTAAAAACAAACACAGAGAGAAGCCTCTTTAGCCAAGCAACTAACGATTACATTTCTGGGACCCACATAGATCAATCCACAACATTTGGAAGCAGCAAAAAAGCAAGGAACTAAACAAATAGATGTTTCTGTGTAACTACTCTGTCATCAGGAAACTCTTAATCAATATAAACAGAACATGCAGACGGTGACCTCTAAGTGGCAAGGCGAAGAAGAGGCCAATTCTGGTCAGACATACAGGTGACTCTGCAAGATCATGTTTTCCTTAAGTGAGCACCAGCATGTCCTGGAGTTGAGGTCAGTGAGGAACACGCGATAAAAGCTGCTGTTACTGAGAACTTCTCCATTTGCTGGTACACTGAGCCACAGATGTCCCATGCCCACCTACAATCATGGATTGTGTTATTCCCGTGTCACATATGGGAAACTGAGGCTCAGGTATTGAGCAATTTGCCTAAGGTGGTAAAGTCACAGAGCTGGGCATGGGTCCTGTTGGCTAGAGCTTACGTCTGTAAATGTTCTGCTGCATTGCCTTTCTCTGTCAATCTCTTCTGAATTTTTATCTGTGTTTATTTTACCTCTAATGGTTTTAATATGTGGAGTTCCTAGTTTGGGAAAATGTCTTTCTTGCCACAGTTAGAATTTGATGGTCAACCCACTCACAGATTGCACCATATGAAGTTGAATTTTAGTGTTACATGTAAATGAACCTCATGATGGAAAAAAGAATGTGGAGAAAAGGAGCCAGTTGTCTGACCTTACGATCTAATACTGAACCGGCAAGTGCAGTTCTGGAAGTGTTTGTGCCTGGGTTTAATGAGTCACAATCACTCCAGGGTTTTTTCGTACAGCAGAAGTCAGAACTCTGGAAGCCAGAGCAGCAGGTAACATTGTGAAGGCAGATGGGTAAAATTTGCACAAATTTAAAACTTTTAACTATTGAGTGTTTTTCTGCAGTTGTATGTTAGCTTCTCCAGTTCATCCTTTGTGTCGTGGCTTTAGCCACGGTCGGGTAAGGAGGGCTGTCTTTTGGAAGGTCTGCTCCACTGACCTCAAGTCTTTCCAAATGTGCAAGTACCTATTCCTCATTTCTGCCAATAAACTGAGCAAGTGTTTTGGTTTCTTCTGGAACTTCTCTCCAGTCAGTTGACTGTTGGAACAAAGAAGATCCCCTAAAGCGAATTTAATGGGCATTTAGTTTGTTTTTATAGGTGCATTTGGAAAAGCTGGAACTATTCGAGAAACTCTTTCACAGCACATCCAGGCGGCTCGGATGCTCTGCCTCCACGCATCACACGGATTTTAGACACGTCCAAAGCTTGTAGTGAGCTGTACTCTTGAGCAAGTGAGACTCTCAAGGAGAAACATGGACTTATTTGGGTGCTTAGGAGGAAGTATTGAGCAATAACTTTTTCAAGCCGCAAGGGCCCCGTTTGCCTAGCTGAGATTTATGAACAGTGCCCTGGTGCCTTAGGAAAGTTCGTTTTCTCTCCCAGGTGCCTATCTCACTTCCTGAAAGTAACATTTCATAGAAGGATTTGACCATACTAGATCTTTTCAGGGACACACCCGAACATTAACACACTTGATTCTATAGCAGACAAAGATGACTTGCAAAGATAGGGCCTTAAATGTGGCCTCCTGATGGGAAAATATGCTAACTAACTCAGACTGGAGAAAAAGTTGCTGAACAGCAGATATCTCTGTAACTGCAGATGGAGAGATCTACGTTCCTGTAGGTCGTGGCAGAGCTGGACGTGCAGGAGCACTGCAGGGTGTGGGCCTGAACGGCTGTGAGGGTATGAGCAGCCTCACGGTGACGGGCAGCTTGTCAGTGGTTTCCAAAACATCTGTCTCAAAGAGGGCAGTTGAAATTCCGGCAGGGGAGTGTTTCCATTCATTGTCCATGAGAAACGAGAGTGAGTGGGAGTAAGTGAAACACAGATCAAGAGGAAATGAGTCTGCTCTCCACTTGGGATTACATGCAGATGAATTCCATATTTTGGTTGGGGAATGTTTCCTTTTAGGAAAGAAAAGACAAGAAAGAAAAACTTAGATTCTGCCCCAGTTACTCAAAAGCAAACCAAAATGTCGTTAAGTGCTTGCTGAAACAGGCATTTCAGTTGGTTGTGCTTTTGTGTTATGCTGAGTGAGTGTGTATGTGTGTGCTCACGCACATGTGCATGCAAGAAAATGGCAAATTTTTCTGCCTTAGGCCTGACTTTCCCACCAAGGTGGCCTGACCCTGCTGGAACCAGTTGCCTTAATTAAAACTGCTGTAGTCAGCAGTGCTGTGGCTCCTGCCTCTGTAGAGAGCAGTGACTGGATTCCAACAAATAATATTCATCCTCTGGTAAAAATCACAACAGAGGTTTTCCTGGCCAAATTGTCAGTGTGAAAAATGGTAGCTCTGTCAGAAAGCATCTATCTGTTTTTCTTTAGAGATTTTATATATGCACCATTACCCCTACTGTATAAATCTGGGAATGGAGAGACTAGTTTGTTCTTTGTATGTTGTGTTCAAAGTTTGCCGCCCTGACAATTCCAAACTAAAGGCCTGGGTGTCCTTCAGCGGGTGGTTATTGGATATCTGCTGTAGGCAACACGTGTTGCATGAGGGGGTGGTGTTGAGTAGGGGAACACACAGTCCCAAGCACTTCTTGGGGCTTAAAACAAGAGATGTGCTTCCCTGGAAGGAGACACCCAAAGCTGGGCAGAGCCCTCTAGTTAAATGTCTCCTCCTCATCACTACCCTGGAGCTGTTGTGGGGGCCAGTGACTTCCCTCAGCAACCCTTGGGCCTCCCCGTACTGGGACCAGCTCAGTCACTTGTGCAGCACTCTGGGCCCCTCACAGAGCTAGCCTGGCCCACTCCTGGCCTGGAATGGCAAGACGGTCAGAGGCTATGACTCCCCTCATCTCCCCAAGCCACTGTTTCCTCAGTTCACATTAGCAGTGGCTTTCGGTCTTGCCCTAATCTTGCGCTCCTAGTATTTTGTCCCACGTCATTCTGCAGAGCTCTTTGTCTCCTTCCGTCCTCCACCTGTGTGTACCTGAAGGTGACTTGACTGGCTGAGGAAGCCTCTTTCTTCAGCCCACCTTAACCTTCCTATGCCAGCTGCATTTCTGGAACCTGCAGAGGTAGACTCAAGTCAGACTGAAGAACAGTACAGATGCTCACCTGCACATGGGAGGCCAGGCCCCGGGTCTGCGGATTTTTCAGGCTGATGGCACAGCCCTCTTGCAGTCCTCTGGGGGGTGGAAACCCAGGCAGCGTCAGCAGGAAGGATGGAAGGCCCCACCGGTGCTGCCCTGTAGGTCTGTGGGCACATCCCACCTCCCCATGGGTGGGGACAGAGCCCTGTGGTGGTTCCCATGAGCACTTGGTGAGCATGTGCTGCGTGAGTGGCTCTATGGAGCCATAACAGTGAGTCAGGTGAGGACTGGAGGCTCAAGGAGTGTGTGGACAGTCTAGGAAGGGCGGAGAGAGGCGCTCTTATCTCCACAGAGCTGTAGGTAGTCCCTGAAGGGGCTCAAGTCAAGACCCCTCGGTCTTCTCAGTGCTATACTGGCACTGGTAGGTGGGTGGTAAGTTTTCTAAGCTCCCCTTGGGACTCCACATGATAGAAGGAGTAGTCTAAAGGGGAGACAGGCTTCTGTGGAGGAGATGGCATTTGAGCCAGACCTTGAAGGACAAATGGGAGGACACATGGGGAGGAAGGGGTATGGAGGGTGGCGTGGAGATGGACACATGCAGAACACTCACTTCACTGGGGCTCTGAGAGTGGTGGGCAAGGTCCGGGTGTGCCCAGTGCCCTCAGGACACATGCACAATGGCTGCCACAGGGAGGAGCCTGCAGGGCTATTGCTGGAAGTCCAGCAAGCAGTTCACCAGCGCCTTTGCTGGTCAGGTCCACAGAAGGACAAGGGTAAGTGGGCTTGGCAGCTCTGTAAGAGTGGGTATGTCTGCTTTTCTTCCTACTGGGGCCCCAGCAACATTTCCCTCCAGAAACCTCAGCCTCTCTGGGGGGACCCTTCTGGAGAAAGCATGCCCTGGGGTAACATGAGACCCAGTTAAGATCGTGACTCCTCTTTCCCCATGGCAAGTCAGAGCTACCACACAATGCTCAAGAGTTTATTTCCAAAGGATGTGGAAGCAGTTAGACAAAAGCTTAACTTCAACAAATCCAAAGGTCACAGAGCTATTAAATTTCTGTAACTTAAGGATTCTAGAATTACAAATGACTTCCCTCTCAGAGAGGACCGTTGTCGTAACTCAAACTCCCATTCGAGTGTTATTTCTACTAGAGAGCTACATTTTAAAATAGTGATGCTTTTTCTCTCTTTTGTAAGTTTAGTTTCATCCCAGTGGTCCTGGGGTCTGCCAGCCGTGGGCTCGGTGGGCACCGCTAACGACCGCCCCCCGCCTGAGTGGGCACAGGCGCCTGGTGGCTGCTTTAATTATTTCCATTTCCCTGCTGTGCAGGCTGAACTGAATGCTCTCTGTTGTGCAGGTTTTGCAGCATAGTATTTTATGGGTTTATTTTTTATGTCCCTTTTTGAGTGTTACTGGATCCTCCATTACCAGAAAACTGGCATCTGTTTCAGTAGCTGATTTACCAGGTGCCGTGCTGGTCACTCACCTTGCTACAGGAGTTTATGTAGAGGCACCCAGCACCTTCCTGCGGGTGTTGTGACTGGCCCAGCCGTGAGCCTCTGGGGTGTGACAGACCGTGGGCTGCCTTTGTATTCTGCGCACACGGCAGTGGGTGTGAAATGGCATCTATGAGCAGCAGGCACACCTGAAATAGGAGCTCTGTAGCCCCCTTCAGCAGGCTCCCCCGACTCAGGGTCACACTCCAGATAATGCAGGAGTGGATGGGAAACATCACAGGTGGCCTTCCTGGGGCCTTTGTGTCTCCTATCAGTGTGCACATATTTCGCTACAGATAAAGACTTGGGAGATGCTCTCCCTCCCTCCCCTTCCTCCTAGTCCTCCCACTGTTAGCTCTCCCCCACCTTTATGGTTGGCAGGGAGGCCCTGTTAGAGGACTTCTTTCAAAGCAGCTGATTTAGTGTCAGCCCTGAGAACCAGTGTCATTCAGGTGTAGGGTGAAGCAGATGTGACGGTTGGGGCGGTGGGCCTGCCACTCAGGAGGGATACGTCAAGCAGGTAATTAGAGGACTCCCTTCCTCTTGGTGGGAGGTAAGGGGCTTTTTGTTCCTTTGTTCTTAATGCTAATATTCAGGCCATTTTCCCTTCTGGAGACTGAGACTCTGTTCAAAGCACTTTTACGATTCCCTTTGGTGATGCTAGAGACCAACATTGTTCCCTCACCAAAGACTCCGGGAAGTCACAGGCAAGGGGTTTCCTTCTTGTTGAAGGAATGTGGGATGACAACTCTCCCTGTCCCCAGGTAGCTGCAGCCTGCCCAGCCTGACTGGGTGGATTATTTAGAAAAGGAGATGATTCCAAACCAGCCCCAGAGAGCTGCTTCAGTAAGACCCCTGCCTGCTTCCGGAGGAGGAGCTGTTGGCAGGGCTGCTCTTAAAACAGCTTTGTCAGGAAACAAAGCTGGTCATGGAGAAGCAGCAGTGGCAGGCTGCTTAAATAAATGCAAAGACCGTAGGTGCCGAGAACAAGCCAGCACCTCTACTTCCTGCCCATCTCAGGGGCACCGAACATGACCAGTGTGATTCTCATTCTGGCCAGTTCCACTTGTGACCACGTGGCCCTCTGCATGCTTAGGCTGTGAATGTGAGACCATTGTCATTCCTAAAAGGACAGCAGTGGCCTGTTGAAATCAGTGACTGATACTGTAGAACCAAAAGGAGGAACTTGCATGGAAACTGTTGTTTCCGGAAAGGGCATATCATGTGCCTTCCATCAGTTTTGCTGTGTTGGCAGATAAAGGCTGCAGCCCAGAGATCATCCTTAGTCCCTTTTTAAGGAAACAAACAAGACAGTGACCCAATTCAGTCCCTTTTCATTTATTACACAGTATATGGTTCAAATATTACCAAAGAAAACTGGAAGAGTTCCATCTCATAGTTTTGTTAACATGAAACATGTCTCCTAGCACACAAGGGAATGAGTATTGATGTGCATGGTGTGTATTGTGTTTGTTGTGTTGCTCAGCACTTTGCTGGGGTAAAATAAAAGCAAAAGGAGGTCTTTATTTGTCTGAAAGAAGGAAATTGGTGTGTGTGTGTATGTTTGTGTGTGTATGTTTACACGTATATACTTTTAGATACACCTTCTGTTTGCCATACACTGTGCTAATCACCTGTAGAGGCCACACACTTTTTCTGGAGAGTCCTGTGGTTTATATTAAAAAATGAGAGCGCACTAAACTGAACTGTGTGGTCTTCACCAAGTGTAGTGTGAGATCAGAGAAGGAGAAATTGTGTGGGTTGGAATGAAATTAAAAAATATATCTTATTAACTTCAAAGGGAGGCATATGGAAATGCTAATAACTTTTTTAAGCAAAAAGTTTGCCTGGTCCGTGTGAAAGTTATGAGTGGGGGTAAGGAAAACAAGCCTGGTATTCGGTTTCTATGTCATTCAGATGCTGATGTGGGCAGCCTGTCCAGAAACCAAGCCCCATAGATGTGACGCCTTGTTCCCAGCCCTTTGTGACAGTACAGATGGAGGGAAGGCTTAGCTTGGGGTGGTGGGGTTGGTAACCCAAGGTGATGGGAAAGCCCGTCAACTGTGCCTACAATTTAGCAAATCTGCCTTTATTGAATGCCAGTCTGTGCTAGGCTCTTTGCTAAGTACTTTACAGTCTGAGTAATCTCCCATAATTACTCAGAACTAAGGGATAACTTAACTAGGTTCATTCTTACTCCTGTTTTCAGAGGAGGAAATAGATTCAGGGGCCATCACCTTGCTTTTATATGGCTGAGCTCCATTTGAACTTGGTTGCAGACTTACAGTTGATGCGCTTTAGACCTGTGCTCCTGGTGTGTGGTTGGTGGTAGGTACTACACATTAGGAAGGAGGTCTGGTGTGTGGTTTAAGACCTCAGGTAACCTGCCAATCTCTAAAAGAATGGAACCTAGATGAAGAGACAACTGATACTGCAGATGCTCCTTTCCCTGACACAGGAATTGTAGGGGGACACTGCAGTGTGGCTACTTGCCTTCAGAATTAGCAAAGGGAGTTGAATGTGAAGATGGGTGACACGGGTAATTGTTCTTGTTTCTTTGTAAACAGTTATATTTTCTACTGTGTTACAGCCATACCGTCAGATAGGCACCAGGAAAGAGTAAAACAGGCTAGTATAATGTAAGGAGCACCTGAGACTGCAACAAGTTTGAGAATTGATGTCCTAATTAGTTCTTGTAATCTGTTCTTATGTAGAAATGTAGTCCCAGTATTGCCCAGGTATATACTTTTCCTCCAAGAAAAGCCAGAAATCTGGATTTTTATGTCATCTTCCCATCTTTTAATGTTTGTTACGCTGTTGTATATAAGCCACCGGTTTGAAACCTGGCAAAGTTGTAGTAGAAGTGAGGACATAGAGGTTGGAAACCCCAAGGCAGTGTCCTAGGAGGAGCAAGAGCATCTTGCTTGCCTTGGAGACCAGCGTCAGTGCAACTCGTGCTAGTGCTGCATCTCAAACGTCCATTTGCGTGGGAATCACCCAGGGCCATGTTCAAACATGCTCCCCGATTCAGGAGTTGTGGAGTGGGGTCTGAGATTCTGCAAGACCAGGCTGGGCTGAAAGGACACCCCTGCAGCAGCCAGGCTCGGTTTGGAAAAGGCACTGTGAGGAATTAGTGCCATCTACTGTGAGCGAAGAAAAGGGAAATGACCTCTTATATATTTGCCATCCCCGTAGTACACCAAGATAATAAGATAAATTTTATGTTCATGGTCATTTCCAGGTTCCCCCTAGAAAGTCAGAATTTGAGAACACAGTAGCTTTTGAATTTTAGAACTTCCCTTCTTATGCACACCTTTCCATATAAGAAAGACGTGGATGCATCTCTCTGTCATCTGGGAAACTGGGATTAGACTATTAAGCTTTCAACTTGGGTGGGATAAAGGGAGGGTTAACTGATTGGCTCTCCTTTCTTTCTGCTGTATTTTAAGGGGAAAATATGTCTTGCATGTGTTGGTGTTCCGTTCCTTCCACGTGGCCTTGGCCCTTCAGCCTGGGTCCAGGGTGGGAGGAAAGGGTGGGTGCTGAGGAAATTGCTTTGAGCAGAAATCATCTTGTTTCCATTCACTAGGAGCTGTTCTTGGAGCCCTCTCCAAGTCCCCTGCCTGTGTTCATTGCCCTTGGAATTGTATGCCAGGAAACAATATCATCTTTCTAATTGGGCAAGTGGGAGGTGAGGGGCCGGGTGAGCCAGGATGGGCTGGCAGTTGACACCTAAAAATAGATCTTTTTCCTCATGAATAAACATTTTGGGGGGCACAACGCCTTGCACATTTCTAACCACCCTGGACAGGTTAACAGAGGAAGCCAAGTGGGCTGGGGTGCAGCCAGGTGGGTGGAATGCCAGCCAAAGTGTGGTTGCCATAGTACTGGGCCCCTTGGAGAAAGCTTCCCTGGTCTCCAGGGAGCAGGGTGGAGGGTGGGAGAGCCTGGGATGTGGGAGGGGAAGGCTTATACATACCTGTGAATGTTAAATGCAGATTCTGATTCAGGAAGTCTGGTTGGGGTCTGAGATTCTGCAGATCTCGCAGACTGGCAGGTGCTGCTGCTGCTGCTGCTGGCCCAGAAAGGACCCCTTGAGTTGCAAAGGTTGGAGTCCCACTATGAGCTGTAGTACTTTGAGGAAGGGTGACAGGAGCAATCAGACAAGGGAGTTACCCCACTCCATCTTTATCATCTTGTGCTTGGCCTAAGCTGAAATAGAAGACTTAGACAGCTTCGACAGCTGTTTCTCGTCATAGTGATGTTTTCCTTGCATGGCGGCAGTAGTGACACTTTAATATAACAACACAATTGCAAATGTTGTGTATTATAATTTTACTGGTAAAAATGCATATGGTTGGTCAGACTGTGAACACTGGAGATGTAATGACTAATTCAATAAAGCCCTGCCCTATGCTATTTGCTATATAAGTGATACGCTTCTAAAATAACAGAGCAGACTTGACTAAAATTGTCAGGGCAAAAGAATACCTCAGAGAGCAAAGACATGAAAGTCACTTTGATCATTTTAAAACTTTCATGAGAGTATAGGTAGTTTGCGCTGTGAAGGGGGTGGGGAAATAAAGCCATTCCTGGAAAGCCTGGGTTCTTACCTGGCTCCGTTAAGACGGAACCTGGCTGAGAGAGACGAGGGTCAACACTTGTGCTGGCTCTGTAAGTTGCTGTAGTTTCTTCCAGAAACTAAGTGTTTACTGCACTCTCCTGTCTCCTACAAGGACTTTTCTCTGTCTGTCTGTTTTGCTGGGGCATCTGCTGATGGTTTTGTGGACTGCAGAGGCACCATCTGTCTGTCTGCAAGGTCACAGCCAAGTTCCTCTTTAATGACGGTGTCTTCCCCCCTCCCCCATGCGCTGTCTCAGGCTGTCCCCCTCTCCACATAACTGTATTTAGCCCCCAGGGCTGTGGTCAGTTGAAAGCACGAGGCTGGGCATGGGGGCTCCCCAGAAGCTGTAGTGAACTTTAGCCGTGGAAGCTGTGACAGAGTGTCTTCATGGAAGGACTCACACTGAGCTCCCTTCTCACGTGCTTTTTGATGGACTCCTACACCCCGAGGGAGAATGTCTGAGTCCCTCCCAAGGTTATGAACAGTGAGTCTGATTATTAAAACTCTGAGACCATTAGGCTCCAGCTTATGATTTTGATTATATTCCAGAGATTGTTATCAGTTTGTGTCAGAATCCAAAGCCCATTGTCATGTGGAAATGGTGTGTGGTCAGATCTGTGGAGGAGCCCGCAGCCTGCCTGCCCCCGGGAATGAGCAGTCCTGTGGCCGAAGTCACCCTGTGTCAGCGATCAGGAGTTCCCGAGGGGCTGCCCCAGCCTCACTCCCAGCCCGGCTTGGCTGGGGAGCAAGGGCTCAGCCTCCCCCATTACTGCACAGGGGGCTTGGACCTGCAAGGTGTCAGCAGAGTGAGTAGGGTTGGGTCTTTTTTTTTTTTTAAATATATATATATTTTTATTTTTATTTATATCTTTTACATTTTGTATTCCCCTTGGGTAACCCACCACCAATTCACCCGTGATCCATCTCCGTTGGGTCTTATACCCACGCAGCTCCCTCTCTCCACTCCCCCACCCCCGCCCCAGGGCTGACTGGGAGGAGCTTTTGGCCCCCTCTTCTCTCCTAGTTCTGCCTGCTCTGGGAGCCTGGAGGGGAACGGTGTCCTTGGTCTCTGTCCTTCTCAATTCCTCCCCCGATACTGGCCACTGTGACATCTCCCTCACCCCCCTGTGGGGAGCACTGGGGATCTGAGACAAGCCAGAACATGAGTATGATGGGAAGGGCAGTGTCACTGCACTAGAGACGCCCAGAGGGGCTCTTCTGAGGATGGTCTGCATCTGTTTGCCCGACAATGACTTATTCAGGGTAAGAGAGAGGTGAAAGGCCCCCAGCTCTTTGGATGCTGAATACAGTGTTCAGCTCACAACTGCCTCTGACTCCTTGGCAAAACCTCTCCTTTCTGTCTTACCTGGGGTGTATCCCAGGATTCGGGTGAAGCTTATTTTGCAGAATTAGAACTAAAATGTGATGAGGAGCCAATCTGGGATGTAGCAAATGGGCTCCCCCCCCCCCTTTATTCATAAGAAATTGATGATTTTATTCTACATTCCAGCAAGCTTGTTGAATTTGATGCAGAATGCCATCAAAGCTTTAGGTTTTGTCATACACTTACAGTAGAGGGCAAAAAATAACATTGTTAGATTTGAAAACCGTAAGTTGAGGCTGCTGTGTGATTTTGGCAGTGTTTCTCTATGTGGAATCCCTGGCCTTGCCCCGGCCTCTACCTCCCCCATCGCAGGCTGGCAGGAAAGGGAAGTTTCGCCAGAGCGGAGGGGTTTGGTACAGGCCTGCTTGGGCACAGGAGGCCTTGGAACTTCAGCGGTGCCTGGAGGCCAGAGCACAGGCTGTTGCTCCCCCAAGGATCTGCGGCCGCTTCAGTAACATGGGAAGCGGGGAAGATTGACCCCACATCTGGCGTTCTGCCTTTGGATTCCTAATTTGATTTGAATCTGTGCATAGTCAGGAAGAGAAAACACAGCAGCACAATGTGGAGCAGTGGGTCAGCACCAGGATTGGGTGGGAATGAGGCTCGGGAATCATCTAGTCAAGGACACTGGAGCTGTGAGGGGCCCTGGACAACTTGCTTTCTAACAGTGTCAATTATGGAGGAGACAACAAAGGCCCTGGAGGAGTGAGCAACTTGCCCAGGGACACACAGATAGGGGAAGGGCTAAAGGAAGGGCAGGTTCCTGTACTCCCACACCAGTGCTCCAGTCCCTGAATCAAGGTGAATGCTGGGATCCCACTGACTTCCTGCTCTTCTCTGGGACCCCAAGTACACTACTGGCCCCAAAAGATGTCCTCATCTATTCTTCAACCTTGACCCTGAGAGCCTCCTCTCCTTTCTCTTTCAGAGGGAGCCCCAGTATTATGAGGTCAATGCTCTAGTTTCAGAGAGACCCCTCGCCCCATTTACCCTTATGAGGATTGAGGTCCAGCATCATTGTCCTCTGCTTCCACCAGCTTCCAGCATCACGCAGTGACTTGGCCACATCTGCCCAGCCCCTCCTCCTCGGACAGCGGTGCACTTTATCCAGAAAGGCTGTATGAGGAGCAGCCCTGCCGTTCTAGGCTCGTGGCTCACAGCTGGAGCAGGGGTGTCCGCACCCCCAGGGCCCCCACGCTTCTGTTGTTCTGATAGCCTTGCTGGCATTTCCCCCCTTTCTTTCTTAAAGTAATGACTTAAAATCTGCGGGTGCCTGAAGATTTTGAGGGGCATGGTGGACCGCAGGTTTAAAAATTTTAATAAAATGGCTTTAGTTCTGGGAATGCAAAGAAACAATTTTAGGTGTTGATAACTGCTTGGCAGAGTTCTTTTCCTCTTTTCAGAGCTGATCCTGCAGATTAGGGTTTTGGCACATGGCTTATCACTTAACCCATACAAGCAGGGAGAAGTGTAAATGAGGCTTTCTTTTTCTCCTGCTGAAAAGGGGTCTTCGACCTGGGAATATGGGCCTTTTAGTTCAAGCACTGACGTCTTCCTAGCTGAAGAGAGCTCTCCCTCAACCCCATTTCCTTTGTTCAATGAGATTGAAAATTCATGCTTTTCCTCACCTTTCCCAGGGAGTTCCTCCCTCCAACCCCCTACTCTCACAGTGTTAACGGTACAGTTACAAACTAGCATTTGTTATTTTCATTCTGATGTGTTCTCCTACATCTTTGTCACATGTCTTCTGAGGAGTGTCACCTGGCAACACTTTGTTCATATGGTTTGAATTACTGTTGCACCTTATGGAACAAGCTTTATTTTTTTTTAAAACATTCTATAGTTAAGGCTAAATGTTCAGTGTCCCCCAATATATCTTTATATAGGGTATGTTACTCTTCTATGAGGGAGTAATCCCAGGAATGTGGATGATGTCTTCTAAAATGTTGGTTTTTAAAAAGACAGTTCCGTTGCGCTAGACCCACGCACATTTTTCCTACAGTTGAGAAGTGAATCCTTAGGTCCCAAGGAAGCACAGGAATTCAGTGCTCTGGATCTCACTGGTAAGGCTACAGGTGGAAGGGTGGGGCCAGAGATGAGTCTTTGGAGGCAGTGTTGCCCCACCTGGCTGCCCTGCCCCTAAACAAGGCTCGCTGGCCACCATCGCCTGGACCGCATGTGTCCACTTGTCAGCATACAACAAGCAAGAGTGCCACCTGTCTTGCACCTGCACCCTCTTCATTACTTCTGATCCACACCCCTCCTTGTATTTAAAGTCTGTGGTTACTTGGAAGTTCGGTGAAATTGACTTTAGAATTATGAACTGACGTTAAAATCAGTTGAGTGGAAGCATTGACATTTTGGGTAATAAGATGGAAAGAAAGATGTCTGGGATATTGGTGGTAGCTCTCCAGAACAACCCGATTGAAATAAAGGTAATGTTTTTATCAATGTGTTAAGCTTTTGTTTAAGCATTCATAGCACAGTCCTGTGTTACTTAATGATGTTTTGGTCAACAGTGGACCATGTAAGATGGTGGTCCCAACAGGCTTGTCATCTAGGTCTGTGAAGTTACACTCCATGTCTGCCCAGGCACAGACTCTCCTGAGGATGTATTTCTCAGAACATGTCCCTGTCCAAGAGAAGCATAACTGACTACGGTTCAGATCTGCCTTCCTCAGTTAACTGAGACCTGATAACAATGTTTTAAACAAGTTAAGAGTTTTGTCACCTTCAGGTAACAAAGAATCTAAGATTGGGCCACCAGGGTGTTAACTTCAGGATGGATGGGAGCCCAGGTCCCGTCTGTCCTCTTGCTTCCCATCTTTAGCACCGGGTTTTCCTTTTTTGCGTCACCTTGGAATCTTTGCGCTCACATTTCTCAACAGGAGAAAGGCCCGTGTCACAGTTGAGTCATGTCCTTTGTTTTTGTTTCGTTTTTTTTTCTTCAGCTTTATTGAGGTATAATTGACAAATGAAATTGTAACAGTTAAGGACACAATGTGATAATTGGATATATGTACGCATTATAAAAATTCCACCATTGAGTTAATTAGCACATCCATCACTTCGTATCTATTTTTTGGTAAAAGAGCTAGGTCTTCTTGATGGCTTTCCCTAAAAGGCTTTCCTGTCTCTTCCACTTATTACTCTACCTGCAAAGGAGGCTGGGAAATCAGATTTTATTTTAGCTGGACAGCCGCCCACCGTAAGATAGGACTTTTTCAGGGCCAGGCTTAGAGTAAGTAAGTGCATAGCTTTCAGGAGCACCAGAAAAACTCAGTTATCAAGGCAAATGATGTGTGACTGCAGTGTTACACATTCCATATTGCCTGGGGCAGAAGGAAATATTGCTAATGCTGATCCTGCCCTTATTTCAACTTTCGGTAGTTTGTTCATTGTGGATTTTAAAATTAATTTTGACTTTACATAATTGCACATTAAAATATTATTTATCATGGTTAATCAATTTTTGGCATCCTCTTAAATTTTGTGCTGGAGCTCAGTGCCACCTCACTCTTTTCAACTTATCTTGGCCATCAGTTCTCTTAGCGGAACGAGGGAGAGTGGATATTGGCTAGGAACCTAGCAGTCTCTGCCAAGGAAAACTGACCCATTGCAGTGGGTATTCTTTACCTGCTGTTGGGTATAAAATGAGTAAGTTTGTGGTCGACAGAACACCATTGGTAGGATAGGCTGGGGGTGGGGTTGGGGGGGCATAATGCCTACAGACCCAAGAACTGCCCAGAAACAGTAACCCACATCGTATCTTCTTGTGTCCTGTGGAATCCCAGCCCCCTACTCCACGTGTGGACGTCACTCTGAGTTCAACCTGGTTTATGTGGACTTCAGTGGTCATGACCTTCTATAAGGAGGAGCATTGGAGAAAGTATAAGTGTAGTAGCTGTTTTTAATCCCAAAGATGTAATTTCATTATTAGAATGTTTAGAATTTTTTTAATGTAACTTTTAATGATCACCTGGCATTTCAGAGATGGTCACTTAATTATAATTTCAGAAAAATTCTACTGATGGTGCTTAGCTCTGAATCGGTGTGCGCTGGAGCAATTATACCAATAATAATATACCCAGAGGATCTTATGACTTGACTTGGTGTCATCAGAAATGATTCCATGATAATTTCCTCTTGGTAATGCCTCTGGTGTGGCCAGACGGCGTTCAAATTATCTTTTATTTGTACTGGGCTGGGAACTAGTGAAGTTTTTCTGCTTTCTTCTAGTTTTCAGAAGGTTAATCTTCAGGTAGATTTTATACATTTTTTTGACAAACTGCTAAATGAATCAGTACCTAATAGAAAGAGAGAAGTGCTTTTGGAAGTGTTGCTACATTCATAAGGCTGAGTCTTACAGTAATGTTAGAAAAAAAAAATTTTGTGGCTATGATTCATACCCTGATGCTTTTATAAATTCTTGCATTGCACAAATTCATGATTCAGTCTGTCAGATGATTTCCATTCTTGAGACTCTATAGTATTGCGAAAATCAGTGATTTGTTTCACAAATCCTTTCATCTGTCTCCTCGTGTAACGCTTTCTGTTTTTAAAGCTGCAAGCATTTTATCATCCAGCTCCTTGCCAGCCTGGCTGTATGTCCTGGCTCCATCCTACACTGAGCCCTTCTGCCTGCAGATTGCAAAACATTTTTCAGAAGTGATCTGTGGCTTCATGCTTCAAGGAAAAGTACCATACTCGATCAGTTCTTTTCAACCTTTCACAGGAATGCTGTGAGAGTAAAATGAAGTCACCAGTAAAAATACTTTAAAGTTCTCATGAAGACATCTGCTGCAGGGTTCCAGGTGTGGTAATGAGCAAACTTTTTATTTGAAGATACGAAGGTGCTTGATTTTGATGGTCTCTGCCAATGAATGTTTGGTTGTTTTGTAATGTTAGTAATGTTAGACTGGTTAAAACACCTTAGTTGTCAGTGTTTATTAGCATCTTTTAAATGTGGATACTGTGAATATCTTGAACGGTGAAGGGACTATTCTCATTCTATTGGTTGATTCCCACAGCCCATGCCTCAGTTTCCCCATCTTTAAAACAAGATGATGGCACCTGCCTGAAAGCTGTGGGGAGTTTAACTCTTTGCACTCGAGCAGTGCTGTTTACTCAAGCGGTGCTGCTTTGGCCCCCAGCGGTTTAATGCGTCCACTCAAGTGACGCAGCTGGGATGCGGGAGCGGTTTGGAAGTCAGTATGTTTATTTCCGATGTGTGATAAGATAGTCTTATCGCAATTACTTTCATGGACCAGGCTCGGCCTGCATCCTTAGCCAATTCTTAGTTTAGATTAGTTAATCTCATGAGATTGCTTAGCATTGTGATACGTGTCCTGACAAACCGAGGCTGCATCTTGGGGATTGTTTGACTAAATATCACACAAAAACTAATTACAGAGTGTAATATTTAACAGATTTTGTTGTATTCAATGTAAAAATAAATTGGTGAAATTTTATTATTTGTATACATTTGTTTGAGTATAACATGATTTGAAAGTACCTGTAAAATGCTTCCCTAATATAGCTGAAATCGTCTCAAGTGGCTGGTTTGCCCACACGAAAAAAGCCTCGAGTACAAAGGGTTAATAGTGATGTTCCACATGTGAACATCTAGCCACTATGGTAAGGCCTGTGAATGACCCCATTGCTGCTGGTTATTGCTGCATAGACACATTCTGCAGCAAATGCAAAACATGGCAGTGGGTTGAAAAGAACACAGTATAAGACAGACTGAGAGCAGGGAACGTGTGAACAGGGTGAATTAGCACAATAGTATCTATCTAGTAAGCCCACAGCAGACATAGTTCTATGACTAAATGCCCACATGAAATGCATTGCTTTAAATATTTTAGGACTTTCTGTTTTAGAGAATAAAACCACCCTGAAGAGGGGTCCGGTTTTCAACAGAGATCAGCTGTCATCAATGAAAAGTTCTAGTAGTTGTCAGATTCAGAAAACAGAGTGTTAACAGAACTAAGAAACTAGGGGAATGAAGAGTAGAGACTGAGGAATATTGGCTGTTACTCTTCAACATCTTGGCTCCCATCCTTTGCTTACACTCTTAAGGTCTCTGACTTCATGGTGTCATCGAGGCAGTTCAGTGAACATCAAATATCTGAATAAATAAAGCAGGGGAGGGAGGGGGTTGCTGATATTTCCAATGGAATGACATTGTTCAGTTTCTCTTTGGATGGGACTAAAACTTTTGTAATAATTAAATTTGAAATTTTTGCAATATTTATTTCTTCTTTCCCATATGAATGAAGTAAAATGTGAAATCATTCTTCGGTGCCACTAAAAGTAAAGTACAGTAAAACTGACCATCTACACTTGTTTTTGGCAGGGGATTTTGTATATAAACTTTGCAAACACAAAAGTGTCAGGTAAAATAACGGTATAAGAAGATGATCCAAATTTCTGGTCCTTTTGAGTTAAAAATTGTCCCAAAGTGTGGGGATGGACTCTGCCTCAAGGAGACAGTCTGAAAGCCAGGTTGCCATTCATTAGCCTTCTTCATTCTAAGCTCTGGGCGACTTCTTATTTGAACTGTTGTAAAAAGATAATCTCATCATCAAGAACTTCCCTAAAGCTTGAGCTTTAGAGTCTTGCTTCCTGATTTCCAGACAGAACTGAGTTAAAAACATAGTAACTGTGTCCGTTTGTTTTTCTGTCTCCAAGGTATTTGGCCAAGGCGGGAGAGGAACACTTAGTTACTCAGAGGGAACACTGACAGGAACTAGCAATGGAAATGGTGACTTGACAAAATGTTGGCTGGGCAAGTACAGTTCTTCTTCAAGCAGGACTAAATGTTTCCCAAATTAATTCTGACAAAGGGAATATAGCTTTTAACTTCCTGGAGTTTCTCAAAATGGTTTATGATATTTTAAGTCAGCTACATATTTGTGACCTTTTCAATTTTTTAAACTCTACTACCTGTTGGGTACTTCACTTCTGTGCAATAGTTTACTCTCTAAACTGTGCTCTGCAAGTGTTTACCTTGTGAAAATTACCCTGGAATGTAAATGCCATGTGATGTCTTTGATTTGATGTTGGGGTCAAATGGAGGGCGCTGTGTGGCCTTCCTTCAGGAAAGAATGGAGGGTTGTCTTGTTTTCCTCATTTGGTACTTAGAGTGCATTTAACTGACAACAACATAATAGCGTATCAGGGTGAAAAAAATCTCTCGCCTCCACTGGGTTTTTGTGTATACAAGACTTAGGTTCAGAAGATTACAGATGCGTGGGCACATTGTTGAATGCTGATGTGTTCGGCCTTAAGTGCTGGGCACAAACCTACTACTATTCTGGGTTATTTATTTTCCTTTAATGAGAAGTGAAAAATGTGGTGCATTTCAATGACATAATAGACAACTGCATATTATTAAGATATAAGTAAAACATAAGTCAGAAAAAAAGACAGTAGTGAAGAGGGTATTTCACTAAAGAGTTCCAAGCTTTTTCTCACAAAGATGGGGCTGTATTTTGGAATGGCCAATTAGGAGATAGAGCCAATTTACTGTTGCATGCTCTGTGAGTCAGATAACTTTTAAATAGGTTTATTTCAGCTACTGAATAAAGTCGCCAACTTTTCCCAAGCCCAAGAAGCTTTTGATGCTGATTCTGATTGGCTCACACCATTTGCCTTCTGATTATTTCATCTGATTATTTCAGCCAACATGTGAGGCATAGACATGGCTGTCTGTCCTCTGTAGAGAAGTGGTGGAGGTGGCCAGGGGCCTCAGATGCTGCTGGTGGGGAGACTGAGAAGGGGGTGGTGGTGTCAGTATCGCACCAATCCCACCAAGGGGCCAGGGAACAGCTAGCAGGAGTGACCCTGGTCTGAAGCTCCTAGTCGCCCAGCTCACAGGCAGTGTATGCTGGAGACTCCCCATGGGGCTCTCGTCACTCTCTCCAGCAGGCTGGACTGTGTTGACAGGAACAAGCCGTAAGGCAGCTTGTGGCCAGAGTCTCCACAGTGCTCACATCTTCCCCCTTCTCTGATGTTTGCCAATCACGTTGTCTCTTCACTGCGTCAACTTCTGAGTGTCCTCTTCTTCCAGTGACCATCTTCAACTATCTAGTGCTCACTGCCTCTCACCAAGGCGCCCGGTCCCCAAATTCAGCATGTGTATTTTCATGTGTGGCCCAAGTAATTTTTAAATAGTGTTTTGCCTTTTTTCTTTGTGTCAGGATATTTATATTTGGTCCATAAGTTATTTTTCCATTTCATTTACTTTCCCTTTATTACTACCCCCTTTAATCCCCAAAAGGATTAAAGCAAGTTAATTTCCATTAAGGTTAGTGTTAATGAGTGGTTGTGTTTCTAGCATACTAGCCCCCAGTACCCTCATACAGCCTGCTTAAACATGAGCTATGTGGGTGGCCTGCTCTTAGCAAATGGCAAATGAGTGGCCTACTCTGTTCCTTCTGTCTTCCCGGGTCATGGGTTTACAACTCTATTCTTTAATTTTTATCACCGCTACCATTAACTAAGTGATTACTGTGTACCAGGCTCCATGCAAAGCATTCTACATTTTCACCTTTAATCTTCATATCAACCCTATGGAGTAGGTAGTATTATCTCCATCTTACAACTGGGGAAACTGAGCCATGGGGAGGTTAGTTATTTGCTCAGTTTTATTCTGCTAGTGTGAGCCACAACCAGGACTTGAACCTCATCTCATTTAGAACCTGTGTGCCTTCTACATCAGAATTGTTCCCCAGGAGTGTTTGGCAGTATCTTTAAACATCCTTATTTTCACATCAGGGAGGGGGCTGCTGTCATGTAGTAGGAAGAGGTTAAGGGTGCTGCTAAAAAACACATAACTTATAGGACAGGCCCCAATAACAAAGATTTACCCAGCTGTACAGGTTGAAAGTACTGAAACTAGGAAGCCCTGTTCGAGATACAGCAGTGCATTTATGGTCAACAGTTACGGGGGTACATTCCAGGTGATGTTTTGAACTTTAGTTATCTTAAGAGATAGTTCTTGTTTGCATAGTATTAAAAACTATTTAAAACTTCATAGGAAGAAAAAATGTTTGTTATATAAATAACTACTTACAAGGAGAAAGCATTGCATGAAATTCCTGCATTTTGACATGCAAAGGATTTCTAACAATTCCTATGGTGCCATCTTGGTTTTAGAACAGTGCAGGTCATTGGGGAATTACACCAGAGGTTATTTCTTTGGATCCCCTTTAGAAGATTCATACACATAAATTCTCTTCTGGATGGCCATAGGAACTTTTAAAATTGTGAATTGTGGTACCTTCTTAGGGTCCTGTGAGTGGCGCAGCTTAGATAGTCACATAGACCATTGCCCCCCAAAACACTATGGACCAGCCCAGAAGAAAGCACCACAGGTCAGGCGTGGGCTGAGCTGGGCTCAGGCCTCCACGAGAGCAAAGCTGCGAGTTGGTCCCATGTGGAGTGGCTCGCTCAGCCTTAATCACAATCTTCTGTTTTTGTGTTCCAGTCATGTGCTCAGCCCCTCTGCTCATCAGGCAAAAGCGAGCATTCCCAGTTGGAGAAGTTTAAGGTCTTCCTGTTTGTCTGAACTCCTGGCAGCAAAAACGTAGACATCTGTGCATTGTCCGGCTCGTTTGCTTCCCTCCGTCCCTCCTCACGCCCCCTGCAACACCAGGGCACTGTAGTGTTCACATTCTTCCTCATCTTGACCTTGTGCTCGCTGCCTGTTTACTGTAATGACTCTCCGATAAAGTCATCCTTGGGGCTTTTTTTCCTTTTAATTAAATGCTTGGGGCCAGAAAATTGTGGATCTAGCTAAAATGCAGTGCACAGCAGTTTGAAGTGTATTTCAGACCATTGTGAAACTGGCTTTAGTTCCTTTTCAGCGGTTTCCTAACTGCTTTTTAGGCTGCAGTGTTTGATTCATAGGACATGAACAGCAATGTGAGCCGCTGATCTCTGCTGGCCACAGACACCCCTGCAGATGTCTCTTTGCATTGCCTTCCAGCACTTTCCTCCTCATTCTTCTCACTTTGTCTGCTCCTCACCTCTTTGCCAGTTTTCTGGGATCTCCAGGGTACATCCCTGGTCCTTCTTTGTTCTTACTCCAGCCTTAACATCAGGAGACCTCATTCATGGTTTACTTTGGGAGTTCCTAAATCTCCAAGTGCCTGATGTATGTCCCCATAGATCTCCAGTTCCTCTTGGCCCAGACCAGACTCATGATCTCCCCCAACATGTCCCTTCTGCCATTTTCTTACTCCAGGGAATGAAAACATTCAAGCACTTACACAGAAATCTGGGAATCATCCTTAGCCAGTTAGACTCTGAGACTCACTGTCCCTGCTAAACATTTCTTAAACTTGCCCCCTCCAAGGTAGTAGTTCTAGTTCCCACCCTGTCCTTCCTCAGTCACTGAAAGACTTTCCTAATGGCCCTCCTGGTCTAGTGCTCAGCTCTGCCCTTTGCACAGACCTGGCATTTCCAGCTCCCCCAGAGCCCTCTGTACCTGAGTGTGCATATGTGCAAGTGCACACGCACTCTTTACTTGCCCAGCCCTTGCAGGTATGCTAGAGGTGGTTTTTCTAAAAGGCAAGTTTGAATTTATCACTTGAATGCTGAAAATGTTGTAGGAGCCCTTCATCATAATATGGACACAGTTTAACACCCCAAACATGATATATCCGGCCCGCACAGTGTGACTCCTCTTCCTTCTCCAGCCACCTTCCTGCCGGCCCCTTTGCATGGCTGGACAACACTGATCTGAGCAGGGCGGGGCTCGCTACGCCTTTCGGTGGCCTCTCTGCTTCCATGCAGAACAGACACAACTCCTTACCAATTCCATGGCACCCAGCTCTTCGTACTGTGCCCACTTGCTGATTTACCTGTGACCCTACAAGCCTGTGACCCTTTGAGGATGAGGTGTCATCATTTTGGAGTTCCTGGCTCAGAACAGGTCATGTGTACAGACACAGAATTTACTGCGGATGGCCTGTGATTGTCATCTGTCTTTCTCTTTCTCCAGAGGCAGAAATTCAGCACTTGGTTCCTGGACTTGGCCATACTCTCATTAAAGAATGGCCACCCCCAGACAGGCTACGCCAGTGTTATTGTTCTTCTCCCACAGAATTTAGGCTCCCCACAGCACCTATAATAAATGTCTCACCTGAGATGAAAAGCTCCTCATTTCACAATCACATCATCAGAACCCCCTCCTTCCTCTCAGGAAAAGGCCCCGCATGACCAGGAACGGAGAGAGAATTTAGTGGGAAGGGATATATTGCAAAAAGGATTGCAAATTTCTTTTTGGAATTAAACTTTATAGTCACGGATTCTGCCCCTAGTGTGGTCACTTATCTTTCTTTCTGAGTCAAATATAACATATTCTATCCAGTGCAAACTGCCCTCTTGAATGATAGTGAACTCTACTACTGATGGTGAGGCCTAGTGATTTAGGACCAGAAGATTTCGAGTTCTGACAGAGAAGCAGAAGGCAGCAAGCAAACCTACCAGTCCCCACTGCTGCCTTCCAAAACCACATGGGCTTGTTATCAAATGGAGCATGTTTCTTAAAACTACCGAAAGCTGGTGTGCTAGGAGTTTCCTCCTTTGATAGAATTTGGGTCTGAAAGCCTGACACACTTCTAGTTCCTTGAAATCATTATAAATCATTCCCAAATTATCCTGTGAGTTAAAAAGTGAGTTTGAATGGGTAAGAGGGGCTGTTCAAACAGGAGGTTCATTTTAATTCTTTCATTTAAAGTTTTTCATACTAAATATCTGGCAGATCTGCATGGATTAAATTTCATTCACCGTCTCAGTCATTATGTCTCCTTACACACACACACACACACGCAGGGACACACACCAAAAACACGTTATCAACCACTTCAGTTTTACTGAGAACATAAGCGGCGTCAGTATGATCCAGCCCGTTGGCCGCCTTCTGAGAAGTGTTTCTATGCAGCCCTCCTGGGTTATCCAACAGAAGCGGAAAAAATGACAACTGGTTTTTTTCCCTCCAACTGCAGCTCTCCCATTTGAATTAAATTACCATCATTTGCTTCCAAGTTACTTTGTTCCTGATAAAACCTTATCATGGCTCTCTAAAGATTGTCTCCCCTGCAGATCCGCCTCCTTGCCCAGTACACTGGGTTCTCGGGGACCCGCCTTTGTTCCTCAGGCCTCCCTCTATCATAGCTGCTTGTTTCCCATTCTGTCTTGAAGGACAATTCCTGAGGGTAAGTTCCTTTGGGGTTCCTGTGCACCAATACCCTCTCCCTCCCACTCCCAAGCTTGTCCATCTGTACACCTTGGGCAGTCAGATCTTGAGCTAGGAGAGCTTCCCCTCTGGACTTACATGCTAATGATACACATAATTTGGCTCTTGCAATCACAGGAATCAACAAATGCGTATTAATTGGAATTCTCCAATTTGGGAAGCCAGCAATCATGGGACTCCTTTTTAAGTGCTTTAGTTTTAGAAAATATTCAGTGAGCATGATTTTCAGAGATGGCTGGTATTTAATGAGTCCAGAACAGAGGAAAAAAATCAAGAAATCAAATACTCTGGGTCCTGGAGAAAATAAAGGCTGTATTTGTGGAATTGGTGCCTTTTTACCAGTCACCTGGGACAGCCACGGCTTCTGCCCTGCCACAGACCTGAGCCCTTGTTTCTGGCCAGGGGTGGCAGGTGTTTTTGTGCACAGCTGCACTTTCATCCCTTCCCATTATTGTGGAGACCCACTGTTTAGCCCTTGCTTCTGTGAACGATTATCTCCACCAAAGGGAACAAAGGTCAGAAAGTTAGGGGTGAACGAGGAAGTGTTAGGGGTGAACGAGGAAGTGTTTGTGAGTATCCTCGTTGGCATAGCTTTATTCTCACAGCCCGTGGCTTCAGCCTGCCCACTTATGATGCGTGTGGCTGACCACCAAAAGATTAGTCTACCGGAGCCTCTCACCCCTGGCCTTTGCTACTTGCGATTATCATTATCATCAGATCAGTTTTACTGATCTTGGTAAAATATTGCTTTTGACAGCATTGGAACTAAAATTTTAGAAAAAAGTTTATTGCATCCATGATCTCACTGAGTGCCAAGTAAAATTGAAAATCACTTTAAATGAATGTCAGTCATCAGCTTTATCATTGGGCTGGAGTATTGGATTTTTAAACATCATTTGACTAATTTGGTTGATTATGACAAAACAAGACATTTTATTACATCATTAATAAGAATACTTATCAGCAATAAGTGCTCCTGGGTGGATGCAAATCAGCCTCAGGGGTCATTTATAACTGATGAGAGAATTACACTGTTTGACTTTAATAATTCACCAAGGAGCAGAGAATAAACAGCAGCAAACATTAATTTTATAGGAGAGTTCATATGGTTTATGTTTTGAAATAAAAGGAATACGACTTGTGACTTACGTTATGGCTTCTCCAGCTGCCGAACTCACACTGATGTGCTTCTGTTAGTTGGCATTCTTCTTTAAGTAGGTATACTTATATATAAATACATTTGAAAGTGTGTGTTCTATCGTGTCCTTTGGCATATGACTCTCACGTTCTTCATGCTCAAGCATTTTGCTGATCTATAACAGGAAACAAGTATCTAAGAAGGGAAGGAACCATTTTTTATGACTTTGGATTTTTCAGAAGTGATGGGGTCTCTCTTCCTTGCATCTGTGAGGCTAAGTACAGAGGGGGCGTCATTTTTAGCTGTTAACTCAGACCAGAGTGGGGGTGCTCTGTGTTTCCAAGAATTAGATACTCTGGAACTGGGAGTGAAAGTTTAGAGTCAGGTCCCCCTATCGCAGGAAATAA
Source organism: Scalopus aquaticus (assembly GCA_004024925.1). Classification (NCBI taxonomy): domain Eukaryota; kingdom Metazoa; phylum Chordata; class Mammalia; order Eulipotyphla; family Talpidae; genus Scalopus; species Scalopus aquaticus. Next base: position 9,116 of record PVIJ01000960.1, on the reverse strand, counting down.
AAGGAATATTAGGAGAGGGAGCCAGTCTAGCCCAGGTCCTTGTCAACTTAGCTCTGTGCTCACATCTGACCACCTCTTCTGCCACCTTTAAGCCACTGCACTTGGCATCCTCGTAACCTAGAGGGTCTCTCCTCCTCCTGGCCTGCCAGAGAGAGAGGCACTTTCTGAAGAGCCACCAGCTTCAGGGAGCCACTGGTCTGGGACAAGGCGGCAAAAGCTGGTCACATGTTTGCAGTCACTACTGACAGTGCTGGTCTGCCGATCCGCCCTTCTCACCCCATACTCAGACTTTGAAGCCAGAGCAGTTAAGGGAGCTCCGTGTGATAACACACCAGTTAGCCAGGCGCCTAGACTCAGGTTTTCCCTGTTTCCTGCCTAGTATCTTTACCTCACGATGGCTTCGCCATCGGCCAAACTTCAGTTTATGAAGAATTACTGATAAGTTGGAAGCCTTGTGGCTATGCAGTGACAAGCAGTCCTCCGAGAGCAGGAAAATAAGTGATGACCAATGTGGTCATAGTCATAATTGCCACCACTGCCAAGGGCTGACAATTGCCTCTTGCTTTACAAGCACGGATTTTGTAATCCTGGTTAACACCCTGTGATGTAGATGCTTTGGCGACTCCCACTTTAAAGAAGTGATGTTCTAGGGCCCTAGAAGAGGAAGATCTAAAGGAGTTTTGGTGTGTGACCTCAGAAGTGCCCATGTCGTTGCAGGCTGGGGTGGGAGGCTGGATCCTGCTCCGGGAAGGGTCGTCACGTGCCTGGAGTTCTCACCACACGTCAAGCACTGGTCTCGGCTTGTTCCTTATTTTAACTTTTTGACCGTCACAGCAAACCCACGTGGTAGGTCCTATGAGTACCCCCATTTTATAGACACAAGAACTACGACACACCTGAGCTGAAGGTCACCACTTAGGAAGTGGTAGAATCAGGATTCAAATGCAGACAGTCTGGCTCCTGGCTGACTCACTCCCCACTGCTGCCTTTCTGGGTCGTGGAGCAGTGGGGTTTATGGTGACCTTGAGAGGGCAACTGTGGAAGTCACCGTAGCACTATGCCTTAGCATCCGTCCCTCAAACATCTTCTTGTCCACATTTTATGCTGGAGCCCAGAATTTACAGCCACACTATTTGTGGGAGGTTGTGGCACTTGGAATGCAGATGAAGGACTCTGTCTGCCGGTCTGGGTATGTCCTTACAAGCCAGCGGTGACCAGGGCTGGAGGAAATGGTTTATGGTGACGTCAACACCCTCAAGCACCCCAGGACACTCTTTTTTATTACCTAAGCACAATCTATTTTTTTTCTCCATTGTCCTCCCCACCACCCCTTCACCTGGCACCTCTCTCCTGCTGAGCCATGTGGGTTCCCATGAGCGCACACTCCAGCCTGGTGTGAGCTGGGGAGGATGGTGGCATGAGCCACTGGGGCCCCTGCAGAGCTGAGGACTGGACATATGTGTCAACCCCAGGCTTCCTTTTTGCTTAGCCTACAGGGGAGAATTGAGGGACAGGGAGGTGGCGGCAGGTCTGTTACAGAAGTCAGCCTAAAGCCATTTCTGCTCCAACCTTTATAGAGTTTTTGCTATTTTTTTTTTTAAGCAGCTTTGTCTTCTGAGTCATACTCTCTTCTCCTGCGACATCCATTTGAACTTCCTATTTACCATACCTCACTATTGTTAGAAGCTGTAATAAGTAGTCTCTGTCCCCAGAAAGAGAGGACTGGAACATGTGAGCAAGTACAAGGATTCAGACTTCCAAAACAGCAGGTTTCCTCTGACCATCTTGAACTCTGAGTGTGCAGTGACTTCATTTAGGCTGCAATGAGGAAGGCTCACTGAGCCCACCCCTCTGTGCAGCGTTCGAGTCCTCAGGCCAGTCTGCCTTGCAGTCAGTACTGCCACTGCTGGTTTATAGAAGGCTCCATATTCACAGGTACCTGAGGTGCTGGCAGCTTTCTGTGGGACTGCCTTTTCCTTGGGTGCTACACTTAAGCGCATCTGTTTTCAAAACACCATTTGAATCCTAAATATCTGGGGAGTTCCTCTAGTTAATAAATGTGGAAAGTTTAGACCCACCTATGGTTTTGAATTTAGCTTTCTCATTAGAGAAGGTTGAAAAGCACTGGGTAGCTTGATCTGCTGTGAAATCACTGAGATGGATGGTGTTTAGTGGGCTGGGTGAGGGGGCGGCATACAAATCTGTCTTGACCATTTTTTAGGTTTTTTTTTTTAATTTGTCATTAAAAATGTGTGTGCCTGTGTATGTGCTTTCCCAATCACACACTATTTCATGGTTCTAAATAGATGAGAGAAATAAGGCACCAGAGCAGAGATTATTGATACACAAAGTTAAAAAGAGCCAAGTTTATGAAGTACACCCTGTGCATTTTGTTCTTCATTTCTTGTGTGTGAGATGGCAAAGCCAGAAGCCATTTTCAGATCCCTCCCCCAGCTCGCTGGCTTTCAGAAAATGCAGACCTTAGGGCTGCTAGCTGTGTGTTTGGTTGTGAAAAGTCAGCATTGATGCAAGTGAAATAATAAAAGACAGTGAATTTGAGCATTTTAGTGATGGTCTAAGGAGTATGAACAGAGCCTTCTTAATTCTATAGCTACTTAGCAGTATTGGATAGAAACAGACTTGACCTCAGTGAGAATATAGAGGGTTTAACAAGAACAAAAATGACAATGATCAGCAACTGGATTAGGCTGTTGTTTTTTAATTAGACCAACTCACTGATGATATCCTTTAGTGGGTAATTACAAATGCCTCACTCCGCTGCTGTGCAAATAGACTGGACGGCAGCCGGTAGCTTCGTGACGTGCTTGGGTGTTGTTGCAATGGGGTCCCAAGTGGAGCTTGCTGCATGGGAGCTGCTCCTGGCTTGGTGTTGGGCTGGCAGGTGGGGAGCCCTGCTCTGTGAGTCATGCAGCTGGCCTGTCCTCTCGCTGTGCACCTTTGCTTACGCCTCAGCTCCTTGGTAGTTGCTTAGCACCGCAACACAAAGGCCCAGCTTGAACATTAACCATGGCAGTTTTCTTCTGTCAGTAACATTAATACGTCAGGTTTTCAGGGCCAGAGGAGATACAAGGAAGGGAAAACTTTTTGCCTGCCATTTTTAAACTACCTGTACCTCTTTCCATGTTAACATTTTTGTGTAGTACTAGTTATTGAGTTTATAAAATGATACCATAATGCTGTTTAAGAAAAATGACTTAGTTTAAAAGGAGGCAAGACCTGAATTGAAACAACTTCCTTTTTAAGGTAATGGATATTCTCAGGGGCAGATGAAAGTCGTCTTCTTGGAAGTCACCCATTTTCACCCAAATGCTTCATTCTTCTCCTTCGTCTCCAAAATAACTATTCTTAAAAAGAATATTCTGACTCTCGTGTTGGAGATCACCTGAAACAATTTCAGCTGTGACCATACCCTTGCCAGCCTGTGACTCACACTTCTGCCTTGTGCCCACACTGACTCACCTTTCACTCTCCCCACTCTGACCATTTTGCCTCCTGGCTGCCGTTTCCTTGTGGGTCCACAGCTCAAGCCCCAGGGCCTCTGTCACTCCCACTGCTCTCCTCAGTGGTTTCTTGCCCCTCTGTCCTTGGTACCCTCTCTCCAGCCCCGTGTCCCCTTTCCTTGGAAAGACCTGGAGTCAGGCCTAGGGGCAGCTCTGTGTCTTCCTTCTGTGCCGACACCCTGACCACTGGGCCCAGGGTGTGTCCCAAGCTGCAGTTCAGCCCCACCCTCCCCATCAGACCAAGCTCAGAACTCTCCTTGGGCTTGTTAGAAGCAGACACCCTAGTTGCAGTCCTAAGTGGTGGTGGTAGGAGGTGGCTGGAGCCACTCCAAGTGTGAACGAAAATAGAAGCAGAGAAAGGACAGCGGAGGCAGCTCCAAGTGTGTGCAGACGCTTTGGTAAGAAACTTGGGAGAAGCGCCGATGTGGGAAGTGAGTCTTGAGGCTGTCACTCAGTCACTTCTGATGTCCTCATTGACTCAGAAGACAGAAGAATTTTTCTCCTTTTTTTCTAGAACTTGCCTTCATGAACCCTAAAGTAAATATATTAAGACACCAAAATTTTCATTGTTGGAGCTTGTCTCTTGAATTAAATAGTGACTGCTTCAGAGACAGTTGACAAGCTTTAATGTGTTTCAATAAAGGATTTTTATTATGGTTTAATTTCAGAATGTTCTTTGCTTTATGTATGGTAGGGGACAGTGAAGTTGAATTTAACCCTACATTAAAGAGAGACAGGACATGGGCACTCCCACTCTGCCAGGATCCGGAGCCGGCAGAAGAGGTTGGGTTATGCTGTGGCCCTAAAGTCTCAGCATTGGCAACAGTGGCGACTTGGTTTCCGACCAAGGGCCCTCTGGGGTCTGTGTGCCTCTGCTTTGTATTGCCAGGCACCCAGGCTGATGGAGAGGTCTCTGTCTGGGATTTTTCTGATCTCATGGGAGGGAGCAAAGAGCCAGAGGGGTAAGCGCTTCTGCTCTGAAGTGACACCTGTCACTTCCGTGGGCTGAAGCAAGTCCAGTGGTCGGACTTCATGTCACTGGAGTGGAAAAGCACGATCCTCCTCCAAGAAGGGATGGAAATATTTGGGAGAATAATACAGTCTTCCACAAGAGCTTACCAGAAACTTCCAGTCAGACAGCACTCTTGTGCTAGTTGATTCTTGGGGTTTGTAGTGTTTTATGAGTGTGTGTGAAAGACTCAGAAAGAACAAATGGCATAATCTTCTCCATTTTCATGTTTGGGTCATCCTAAGCTGTTGGAAGGGAACCTGGTTGATGGCGTTCTGTTTTGTGAACAAGCAGTGATTCTTCCTGCCTCTGTACAAAAGGGACTAGAAAGCGACAGTTGTTGTAAGGAATGGATGGTGATTCCCCCCCAGCTCTGGGAGAAGCTGCCCAGCTGTCCACTAAGATGAGCCAGAAGGCCATCCTCTGAGGTATCTTATTCTCAGAGTTGAGTTGCTTAACCAGAGGGCTTTTAGCATCTCTGCTTTTTGACACCAGGGAAGAAGGTTATGTGTGTTGACTTTTATGTATGTGTTCTTATTTTCCACCTTCTGTACTGTTCTCCATTAAAACTCACTACTTACTGATCCTGAAAGGGCAACTGAGGCTCACTTTAAAACTTACATTTTGCCTGGTAATATTGAATTCATTATGAACTTGACAAACACCTTTTGTTTAAAAAAAATATGTAATAATATGAAAGGCAACTCATGCAAGTTCTAATTCCACTTAAGCAAGTCAAAATCCCCCACCGTACAGTGTATACTCCACAGACTTCTCAGTGGCCTGGTGCCTCTAGTTTATAGGTTCTGCACACACTTTAGCATCTACCTTAGAAATTGGTTCTTCAGTCCCTCTGTCTTACAGAAACAAAAGGACACGAAGACTTGCTTCTTAAAGATTTTAAACAATAGATTTTAGACAATATTTAGAGAAGGAAAAGAAATTTTGAAATGTGAGCTTCATAAATCTTAGAGTGGATCATTTAGACAATAGGACCAGAGAAGTCCTATTCTCTTTGGCTGCTGGTGCCTCTGAATGGAAATTTAAAAATGACCCTTCTAGAAATGGGTGCCCAAAAGGTAGATTGGTTGGATACAGAAAGAACTGGATTGAGTATTGAAAAAGAAATACATGTCTGGCCAGCATAAGTAAACTAAATAACAGATGACAATGAGCAGGAGCTCCTTAGATGCCCAGGCCCAGAAAAGAAAGGCTCATTCAGGAGCTTTGCAAGAGAGCAGCTAAAACGTTCAGTGGAGAGAGAGAAGTATCTTGTTGAGGGAGCCATGCTGGGCAACGGTAATGACCAGAATGCCTGAAATTACCTAGGTCTATTTGTAAGGTCCTCTTTGAGAGCCCCTGACATTTGGAGTGGCCATGTCAGCTGAGCATGTACCGATCATGTGCCAACTCTACAAGAGGGAAATTCAAGAGAAATAAAAACCGTGTGGCCAAACTTGTAGTTTTCTAAAACAAAGTGTAAGACTATCAGGTGGAGATAAAGAAAGGTGAGAGCAAATGAACTCCTGGTCTTGGTAACAAGGAGCTCCATTTTGCTACTTGCAAATAGACATAGATTACTGAAGAAAAATGCTGACTTCAGTGTGTGATCCAGAGAAACTTCTGAGAACCCAAGAGAGGCGGGGTCAGGGGGTGGACATGAGTAGCTATATATGTATGTATAAAATTATTGATATCTTGAGGTATAGCCCATTCATTCCTCCTGGCTAGGATACAGTAGGAATTACATAGCTTGAACTACAAAGGGTTCTTACACAAACGTTTTTAAGCTGAATCTAAACTAGCCTTTACATTTAGCCTCCAGTTCTATAAATCATTGGATGGAGAATAAATTTAAATGACATCATGAGGAAATAAACCAATCCAGAGTTTTGGGGTTTATTCTATAAGACAATTGACCTAGCTTCTTCAAAAGTAATGTCAGTGTTGGGGGTAGGAAGAGAAAGGGTATGGGCAGGGAGGGAGGGTTGTCTTTGAATAAAAGAAACTAAAGACATATCCAAATGCAATGTATGAGCCATCAGTCCTGATTCACTCATGGTTTAAAGAAAACAACTATTAAAAATGGGGCAGGGTAGGGAAATTTGAGTATGGACTAAGCTTTGGATATAAGGGAATTATTGTCAGTTTTCTTGGATGTGTGAATGTTATGTGACTAAGTAGGAAAACGACCTTATTTTTAGGAGGTGTATGCTAAAGTATTTAGGGGTGAAGTGTCAAGACATCTGTGACTCATTTTCAAATGGTTCAGAGAAAAACATTCTGAGTGAGTGTTAGAGTGAGTGTGTACCCCATGGATCCAGGGAACAAATACTGAAAAATGTTAACAAGTCTCAGATCTGGGTGTTCATTCTTCTTTCCAACTTATATCTATGTTTGTAAAATTTAATATTAACACTGAAAAACATAACCAAGGTGAGAAACAAGGTAATGTTCTTCAAACTTTATCATGACCTCATTCACGACCTTTGTAATGGTGGAAAGTGTGGGCTTTTTGATGAAGCTTTGATTGAAGTCCTTTCACTTTACTTCCACCTATCTAGGTTGAAGTAAATTTGCCCCTGGGTGTCTGAACTTTGCAGCTGTGCTGGGTGGTTCTGTGTCACTGCAGAAGCTGCCCCAGACAGGGCCCGTGGTGGACTTAACACACTCAGCTCTGTGTGACCTTTCCCCTTCCTCTCAATATTGGGACTCTGGAGCAAACATGACCTTGCCTGACTCCGACACATCAGCCCATTATCACCTCCTCTTTGCTCTGTATTCTGACTCTAGTATTACTGTAGGTTTCTCCACAATATTCAGTTGTTGTTTTTCTCTTATTACTTCCTGTGAGGCTTTCCCCTGGATCTGTTGTGATAATCATCACATCATTTTGAAAGTCAGAGAGCTGGTCACATGAACTACAACCATGTGATAGATGTCCTGGAGGGGAAATGTGCTTAGTGGCCCATGGAGAGAAGACCCTTATGTGGGATGTCAGTGCAGGCCTGGCTGTTTTAAGTGAGCTTGGAGAAGCAGGCGTTACAGTGAATGGTAGTGGGTGACTGCTAGGGGGCTCTGTACCCGAATCTCTGTGGTTAACAAGATCTGTCAGAAAAGTCCATTTCCCCTTTGGTGTGGATGTTGTCTTAGCAGGTTCCTTCTCCTGTACATGTGATAGACAAACCAGGACACTGACAAAGCACATACAGCTACCGAATCCCCTTGCTACATTTCCACCAACCGGAGGACTTTCCTTGGATCCTCTAAAAATCCACAGTTTTAGTCCATCATGTTGCCTGTGATTGCTCTTCCTCTTGTTGTTATTAGCAACCTTGCTGGAGTGTATCTTATCTCTCAGCTCTAAACAGAGGAGAATAACAGCCTTACTTCAGCATGGGTGTAAGAATTTGGTGCAGTGGACAAGGGGGGATTGTTTTAGCACAAATGAACATGGAACTACATTTTCTGAACTTCAGCACATGAATCTCAAAGTAATCCTTCCTTGGACCAGTTGGCTAAGCCTGAACATGTTGTCTTCCCTTTGCTTGAAATTTCACACCCTTTCTCTTCAAAAGTTGCCATCTAAATGCACTCCAGACTCTAAGCAGAGCTGCTGAGCAGGACAGTGGAGCCAGGTCATCTGAGAGGAGAGAGCAGAGTCCTGAGACTCTACAAAAGGACAAACATATAGAGGTTTTATGTCTGATTAAAAACTGCCATTAGACAGGAGAGGGGCAGAGATTGAGATTGACTGGGCGTATCAATAAATTGGTTTCCTAATTAAATTGGAAGACTTTGTGGAAGCCTCGTTTTCTAACAGGCTGGCCCTTCACCTGTTGGCTCAGAGTGCCTGAGCGCCTAGCGGGGGTGCAGCTTCTTAGGGCCTGGAGGGAGTCACTTGTTTTCTTGTCCTCGTTTGGAATGATTGCTTTCATTTTAACTCCTCCAAAACGCTTCTGTTTTGGTGAATGTTTCTGAAAGTGAAATCGGGGCGGACAGTGGTGTTCCATCCCTTCGTGGTCGCCAACTGAAATAGGGGCAGACAGGGCACAAATGCCCAGACTCTGAGGCACGAGCCACCCAAAAGCCCCAAAAGGCCAAATACAACAAAGGACAGCGCCTGATGAGAGGACAGGTCACTGCCTGTGGGTCTCACCTGCGCGCACAATTGCAAGAGACTTCAGGCTACAGGAACAACAAACACGGGGTTTATTTTACAAACGGGCGAAACAGAGAGCTCATTGCATCCTCAAGTGGCGGCCACCTCACCCAGAACGCATCGGGGATGGTAGCTCCTTGGGAGGTTGGGTTAGACCCACAAATAGGTCTCTGAGACACCAGGCCCAGGGCCTCTGGGGCTCCTTTCAAGCTGTGTCAGAGACAGGACCGGAGGCCCAGTCTCTGCAGAGTCCTTCAGCTTCTCTTCCTGCTTGAAGGGCGGCTGCTGATGCCTCTTCTTTCTTCCTTGGAGGCCAGGAACGGACTTCTTTCTTCTCTCTTCGGAGTCTGGAACCGTCGACTTTCTTCTCCTGGGGGCTGGTGTCTTTCTTGTCTTGTCTTCTCCTGTACTTCTTCCCCCCCCC